>BQNB010014818.1:0-74377 GCA_026074375.1 Tanacetum coccineum | reverse complement strand
TCTTTAGGACACAAAAGTACATTTGTATTAAACATCAAAGATACAAATGGTACAATAATTATATGTCTTCGTGACATTGCCGGAACATTTTGAAGTGATACTATAAAATAGTATTCACGATGATTGAATGGAAATCCTACCAGTGATAACGTCATGCCAACGCTGAACGTAGGCCACTATTTGAAAATGATTGAAAAATGATTCAAATATGTGTGAACTAGTAATCTAAGTGATCTAGTGGTTATGTGTTTCCCATCGTAACTCTACACTAAGTTTACGAGATCAATGCTTCTTTGGATTTTATGGGTCATATATCCGCATCCTTATCAACGAGATATTGATTTGATCATATTTTTCAAATATTTCTTCTGGAATTTTCAAAGCATGATCTTGTGATGTATGAACTTCAAGGTTAATGTGGAAGATGGTTCTTACTCTGATAATTCTTCATTCATCTTCTACAACATACGAGAGAAAAGAAAAGAGTTTGATTTCAATTTCATGGACTTCAAAAGATATTCTTTACCCAGAGCTTATTTAGACGCTTATATGGTCATGATGCTCGCGATGGATCATAATCATCATGAGGAGAAAATATAAGCTTAGTATTGGCCTGATATGAGAGAGATGAGATATTAGTATATTTGGGGAGAAAATGTAAGGTCAATTCAAGTATATGAAAGGGGAGAAGATATAAGCAAGAATATATGAGACAAATCAAGATACTAGCAAAGAAATTGAATCAAAGAAATCATTATGGTAAAAGTAGTTTGATTAAAAAGATAAGATTTGTATTCAAGATTGAGGTTACTTCATCAAGTGTTTTGAATAAACTGTAGTGTTTCATTAACTTCAAAGATCAATCGAGATAGCCAGTTCAAAATTTGCATGGAATTACTTCTGAAGAATATCGACATTGTCTTCAGATAATCAAAGTTTACTACTTCAATATTCAAGAGATGGATATGTGATTGAGGGGGAGCTTAAAGAGTATGAATGTGAAAAGTCAAGTGTTCAAGTCTTTTACAAAGAAATGCTCAATCAGTATCATCGTGTTTTAAGATCTTTCGTCAGCAACATTATGTGATTGAAATCTACATTCAAGATCAAGTTCGAAGATAAAGATTTCATACAAGATTTTTTAAGATTCAAGTTGCTCAAAAAAAGATCAAGTTAGCTTTTAAGAATGCTAATTTGAGTTTGAGAGTGGAGTTGATACCTTCATAGATAAAGAGATCTATCATATTATATAAGGGAAGAAATTATATCAGGAGAGATTTGCTACAAGGTCGTCCTCAACTTTCATAAAGAATTCTCAGTGTTTTCGAGCTTCAAAGAAAAAGAAAATAACAGACTACTTCAGAATAAAGTGTTCAAAGCATAAGGAAGAAGTCGTCATCAAAAACATAATAAGAATAGTTCCCAAGTAGATCATTTAGGGGGATAATGCTAGAAATAAAGAAATAATCTACTTGTAGCATTGTTATAAAGTGCAAGGACTAAATATGTTAAGTTAGGAAAGTTTAATAAAGATAGTTAACCAAGGGCTATAAATAGGGTATTTATGCCATGGTTAGATGTAACAATTTCATTTAATCAAAAGGCAAGTTAGGTATTTCTCTCTTTAAACACACACACTAATTACACCTTGATCTTCACACATTAATCATCAATCAAGATCTTTATATTTAATATATAATAATTCTTATGAATATGTAAATAAATAGTGTAGACTATAATTAGGCATATATAGTGTTTGAGTATAAATTTTCAAGAATTTCGTAGTAATTTTTTTTTAAATTAACGTACTCAAACACCATATAATTCTCTCATAATTTGAGGGGGAGCATTAATATGTTCCAATAATCGGTTTATTAATAATTGGACATCTTCTCCATGAATCCATATATTTTATCAATTAATATCCAAAATATTAAAAGATTTAACATTTTTGATAAGGGGAGAAAATATGATTAAAATATATGGCTAATAATGTAATTTTTAAGATCTCAAGTGTACGTTATCCCATATATGTGCTAAACTCTTTCGATTAATCAGGGGAGCAAATGGTTACGTGATTAGCAGAATTGTGGAAGTACCAAAGACCAACCATTTAAATTGTTGTATTGGAGTTATAAGGTGGTTAAGTTTAGGTATTCATTCCCATGATCCAGCCAGAACTAGAGGGATCTACCCAGGGATATTCCACTAGATAGTGTAGTAGTCCTTAGGTATGAAAAAAGGAGTAAAAGTAAGAATAAGGGAAAAGTGCCGACTGAGATGGACCTAGTACTAGAATAAACCCAACAAGGTACTAGTTATGAAGTCTTGGTAAGCGCTCAAGGGGTTGAAGAATTAAAAAGAAAAGTTAAGATAAAGGGTGAAAAGAAAGAAGCCCTCCTTATACTTAGGCAGAAACCGAGTCAATACATCTGCTGTCAAGAATCACTAAGATGATTGCTGACATTGAAGACTCATCACTTAGATGATTGACTGACATTGAACGCACTCCCGCAATCAATAGAACCCAAAAAAAAACAACAAAAGTGAATGCAATAAAAAACAAGAGCCAACAAACCCTCCCTAGCACTCAGTAATATCTCAAAAGATTTTCGCGCCCCTCCCCGCCCTCCTCCGGCCCCCTCACAGAGCTTGATTACACCTCATTTCTATCAACTTCTTAACTCGAGTTAGTTGGTTAATTGTAAAGGTGGCAGAGAGTCTGCTCTAACCTCTGCTTCACTAAAACAAAGTGCCAATAATAAGTCTTAGAGCTTAAAAGTGATAATCCATATTAAATCTCATTAGGACACTTGTCAAAATTATTCTTGCTAATTCACACAATGTGAAAAACAAGAAATATATATTAGAGTCCCTACGCATTAATCCATTGTGATCACGCGCGAGCATGTGTGTGTGTTGAGTGATACTAAAGTATTCACAGTGAAGATGGAAATCATGCTTGAGACAACATCAAACAAGATCTTGGTAGGAGACATGTGAGATCCTATATGGGTCAAGCTTGTGATACTGGATATTGATTCCGTCTAACTTATGAATTGATGAATTTTGAAAAAGATAAAACTGTTGGTGTGTTATAAAAATCATTTGCTATCTGACACACCGACTGATTTTCTAAATTGATTTTCAATCTTGTGTCCATGGGAAGCCTCACAAGGGTATCTGGACATAGGAAAGTTGGACACAAATTAATGGCTTAATCGGGAAGATAGTAACTTATCGGTTCACTCTTACCATGTTGTCTGCTTTGAGACGCTCCGATAATAAGAACGGCTAGTGCAGCTGCGAAACCCTGTCAAGGAGATTCTTCGGAATTCTACCTGATCACAGGCAGTATTTATACTGAATAACGGGGAACCGTGGTTGTTACAACCGTATTTGATGAAGTGACAAAGCCACTTTCGTCTATATATGTTGTTTATCACTAATCTATTTATGCAGATTTCCTGACGGTGGTAGCAGTTTCCCGATGACGAGTCAAAGCCAATACCACATGCTCAAACTCGACCGAAATATATAAAGACATCATGAAAGCTCAAGTACATGTTTCAAGACTTCCGCTACTATGATACCGTATGACTTTCTTGAAGCGACGAAGTATTAAGTTGATACCGTACGTCCTCCATAAAGTGATGAAGTGTTAAAGTTAAAGAATATCAAGAAAGATTGTTACACACGCCTTTAATATCAAGAACAGTATGAGCATGTTGGTCCAAAAGTCACAAGTACACAAGATGGCAAAGTTTACAAGATGGCGAAAAGAGATTATGCTTGGTTGATGATCTCAAGAAGTTCAAGATCACATTCTTATTAAGTGAAAGATACAAGCCAAAGCTTAAAGTCAAAGATCACTACATCAATTCACAAGTTAAAGATTGAAGTTAAAGACTACGAGCTCAAGACTAAAGTTAAAGCATAGTGTGATAGGTTCTAATTTTTGTAAATTGGAATGACCTTCCTTAGGGGGAGATTGTTAGGAATACGAAAAGTATTAGTCACTTCTAATATAAATAGTCATAGCTCGTAGATTAATCATATGTAATGTTAGTAAGCTAACCAGGCCAAAGACACATGGAAGCCCATAACTTAAGCCCATGGCCGGTTACAAGCTATTGTATAAATACCCTCTCCACACATGGAGAGGGTGTTGGTTGGTTCATTTTCTCACACATAATCTAATATTTCTTTCTTGGTTACTTTCTCTTACTAGAACCTTCCTCTCATCCACTTTCTCTCTCTAGATTTCTATATTGTTCTTTGGTGTTAAAGATTACTAGCATTCTACACTTACCTAAGCTAAAATATGATAAACGCTTTTGTGATGCTTGTAAAATTAGGAAGCAAGCTCATGCAAGTCATAAATCCAAAAATATTGTTTCTACTAAAAGATGTTTAGAATTATTACATGTGGACTTATTTGGTCCGTTGGCAATTAAAAGATATGGAGGTATTTTATACACCTTAGTAGTAGTAGATGATTATTCTAGGTATACATGAACTAGATTTATAAAAACTAAAAATGAAGCTTTTAAGAAATTTGAAATATTATGTAGGAAAATTCAAAACCAACTAGGTAGTTCAATAATAGCTATTAGAACGTGTTAGAGATACGAAATTCCGTCTAACAATGAAGTTTTGGTCACTCGAAGATGTACGAAAAAGTGTATACGTTAAATAGCTAGTTTGTACATGTTTTTAGTTGTAAATGGGCATGTAATGTAAAAGCCCGAAATGGCCCATCATAAGGCCTTACATGGCCGGCCATTTAGTGTAGAGAAGCTAGGGTTTGGAGGCTATAAATAGATCCCTCCTCTTCCTAGTTTCATTATCCCTCACAAGCTACAAACCTACAACAATTCTTTCTTTTATACATCTTGTTCTTTAATATATATATCTTGTTTAATGAATGATCTAAAGACCAACAATTGGTATCAAGAGCCAAAGTGTTTGTTTGATTAATCTGTAAACCGATTTCATATACACCTTAAAGTTCTTTCGGATCTTCATTGATTCGTAGCTTTTATTGTGTATTGTTATCATTCTTGATTATCAAGATGGTGTTTGCTTAATCAATAATCATCACCACCATCTTGTTTTCAATCAAATAAAATCAAAGTCGGATCATTTTTAAATTCGGATCATAAATTCGTGTTCATACAAAATCTTTTACACGAATCATCACATAATTTATTTTCGGAAATAATTAATGTCCAATAGTTATTTTCGGATATGAATTAATATTGGCTTAAGTCAAACTTATTTTCGGTAATAATTATTACCAAAAGTTATTTTCGGATATAAATTGGCTTTGGTTTAGTCAAACTTATTTATGGTAGTAAGTTATTTCCAAAAGGTAAAAATTCAAAAGAGCCGAATTTACAGGCGAAACTGCATAGTTTTTTTTTCCAAAACCGAAACCTAACAGAATCCGAATCCGAAACCAAAACTTCCGATACCTAATCCAAAACAAAATAATCAACATCACTCACGATCAGATCATTCATAATGATGTCTGAAGACTCAAGTGCAGCTGCTACCGATAATCGTCCACCAATGCTCGAAGAAAATGATTACGAGTCGTGGAAAATCCGCATTGAACGGTATATCAAGGGGAAAACACATGGCAAGCTGATTTGGAAATCCATCATCAATGGACCATCACCACATCCACAGATCACTGATCCTGTACCAGAAAATAGTCCAGCCGATACCGTTATGCAACCAAGAAATAAAATAGACGAAGAGTTCGATGCTGCAGATACTCTCAAAGAGCAGTACGATATTCAGGCTTCCAACATTCTGAGTCAAGGACTTCCTAGGCGAATCTTCAACACCCTCAATCAAAATGAGTCTGCTAAAGAAATATGGGACAGTCTGGCACTAATAATGAAAGGCGCAGGTCAGACTATTGATCGTTGGAAGGAAGATATTTTTGATGAGTACGAACGCTTTCGTGCTAAAGGTAATGAACCAATTTATGACTATTTCGTTCGCTTACACAAGTTAATTAACGATATGAAGGTCACCGAGCTTGTCATACCTACTCATCAAATGAACACCAAATTTGTCAACAACCTTCCTTCTTACTGGAGTAAATATGTGACGAATATGAAGAATGCTAAAGACATGTCCACCGTTTCCTATGTTGATCTCTTCACACATCTAAGATCATATGAAGAGCATGCCATGAAGACTCTCCGAAAGCAGGAACAGTCCTCGAGTGTTGCCGATCCTCTTGCCTATCTTGCAAAGACAACACTTCAACTGGTACCTACCCACTCCACCACCAACTCACCATCACAGCTTACACCTGTTCTTGCCTCCACTTCATCATCACCTGCTCAGTCACATGATGCTGCCATGCTTGCTATGATGCAACAAATTGCCAACTTGCTGAGTGGTTTTCAGAAGCAGTTCCCACCTACCAACAACCAACTCAGGTCATCATCTAACACCAGGAGTCAAGCTACGGTACATGATGGTCAAATAACTACTGAGACAGTTCAAAGACGTGCACCAGGTAATGTTGGGAATACGGGAAGTCGAGGCAACCAGAACAATGGACAGGGTGTTAACAACCAAAGGAAGGTAATCTGCTACAACTGTCGTGAAGAAGGACACGTTGCCCGTCAGTGCAAAGAACCGAAGCGTCCCAAAGACTCTCTATGGCACCAAGACAAGGCAATGCTACTACAAGCAAAGGAGAAAGGTGCCGTATTAGATGCTGAAGCCGAAGCATTTCTTGCTGATGTGGAATGCACTGTCCCACTTGCTGAGCCTCTTGCTCTCTCCACTACCAACATGTTCCAAGTCAGCCATGAAGATGCTTATGATTCAGATGTGGATGATGAACCCAATGCAGCAGCAGCTTTCATGGCTAATCTATCATCCAGCTCCAGTCAAATTAATGAGGTACGCACATTTAATGATACTATCTTTGAAACTGTGTCTCATTCTTTGTCACCTAAGGTACCACATGACGAACATCTCGACTCCGATGATGACGAGGTACTTGAAGATTATACGATCCCGTATGATCAGTACCTTGCCACCAAAGATAGTCAAGATGTTCCTACTGAGGCATCTCCTGACCCACCTTCTGCTATCCCACCCTCTGCTGCCTATATGTTAAATACTTTATCTGAATTGACCACACAAGTTGAAGGACATCGTAAGGTTAACCAGAAACAGGCCCTTGTTAATGCCACCCTAACGGCCGAGCTTGACCGTTGCAAGCTCGAATTAGCCCGTCTTGAACATAACAAGGTAAAACTAGAAAATGACCAAGTCATACTTGCCCGTAACAAACAAAATGCCGAGCTTAAGCAAGAAACTGAGTCACTTAAGACCACCCTTAGGAATAAAGAGGCAACCATTGCTCACTTGACCTGCGAAACTAAAACTGTACTTTCAGAAAAGAAAACACTTGAGGATAAGTACCTTGAGGAGATTGTTTGTTTAAAAAGTGCTAACCAAGTTGCAACTGGTCTGTTACAAAAGTTTCAAATGCCCACCCAAACTATTCCTATGTTGTCCAAAAAACCTATGATTGCTTCAAGTGATATTCATAAAATAGGTCTAGGATTTAGTAACCCGTGGTATGGTAGAAAGGCTCAGTTATCCCAACCTGCTTTGTATGATGGCCATAGACTTTTACAACCCGGCCATGCTCGTGTTACGGTGCATGATAGTGACGAGACCTTGCTTGAGACTGAAGTCAGTCGCATGAAAATGTCTCAAAAACCAGGGCATGTTAAACCCATTGACTATGCTAAGTTGAATGCCCTGTATGACCAGTTTGTTCCTCAAAAGGAACTGTCCCGAGAACAGGCTTATTGGCTTTCTGCCACTGATATTGCTAGTCTAACTAGTGATCCTCCTAAACCTGTGACTCCTTTTGTTCGTACTAGTCCAGCAAAGAGTCAAGTACAAGATCAGTTATGGTACTTAAAAGCAGAATTTTCCCAATTCGATGAAATCATTAAAGAGAGAACCACACCACGCACAAACTATCTTCAAGGTTCATATGAGTTTTGTTATCTTAAAAAATGTTTTGATGAAGCTATTATACCATTTTATAACAACATCAAACAAGGTTTTCAAAACTTACATACCAACCTCTGTAATGAAGTAACTGAGTTCAAATATACTTTTGATGAACTGGACACTGAGTATGAACATAAATTGCTTGAGAAAAAGAACTTGCAAATAGAGAAGAAAAATATGATGATTCTTAATGAGTGCTTAATTTATGATAGTATTGCTAAAGATATCTGCTCTATTGTGCTTGCTTCTGTTAATGTTGTGCCCCTTATTTCTGATTGCATGTGTGCTGAACTCAGATCTAGTTGCGATAGGGAACACAATAGGGTTCTTAAACTTGAAGCTCAAATTTTGAAAAAGCAACAAATGATTAATGATTTAGAACAACGATCTGCTTTTATTTAAAATGATCATGTTAAACTACAGGTTAAGTTTCAAAATTACAAAGAGGCTATTCAAAATCAAAAGCTTTGCGATAACTCCAACTCCATTGCCTCTAATGCAATTTTTGAAATTAACAAATTAAAGGATCAGCTTCAAGGGAGAGATGAAACCATTAGGAATTTGCATTCTCAAATAAACATCATGAGTATGTTGCATGTAAGCTCCCCTGTAGGTAGCTTTGCTAAGAATGCCTTAGAAACAGAAATATCCCAGTTAAAAGATAATATCTCATCTCTTAGGATTTAGAATGATGGGTATAAGATAGAGATTACGAAACAAAATCGACGGTATCTAGAACTGTCAAAAGCCAGTACCCACTCTCGCAACACATCTACTGAGAAACTCGCTGCCTTACATGATGAGATTGCCAAAATGAAACCTAGTGGTTGTGACACCAAAGTTAGTGGACCTAAGACACCCGAAAAACCTAAGGTCCTTGCCCCAGGAATGTATGCCATTAGCTCAAAGTATATCCCCCCACCAAAACGAGCTGATTGGATTCCACCGACCCCTAGGAAGAAGCATGTTACGTTTCAGGAACCTACCAGAGCCTCAACTAGACACACCAAACAAACAGCTGTTAATAACCATAAAAAACCTAACGTAAATGTGAATCTGTCTACAAGAACCAAACCTGCCACTGAATCTCGCAAACCTATGCCAAAGAGCCACACTCAGAACCATCGTATCTTGCCCAGTAAAAGTGTGAACGCGAGGAGAGCAGCAGATCACAATAGGAAGTTGAATGTTGTTGATCATAATCAGTTTGTGATTCGTTCTTTGAAGTCTGTGAATACCAAAACCCCCCATGCCAAACATAGTGTGAATCATACTAAGAAGGTTTGGAAAGCAACCAGAAATCATAATGTTAAGCCTCAGTGGAAACCCACTGGACGACATTTCGCGTTGTATGATAACTGTCCTTTAACTAGGATAATGGAACCCATTGTTGAGCCTTTAGAACTTACCCCGAGCGTTAGTTCTAGTTCCAAAGTTACTATGATCTCTAGGTTCCCTGATTGCAAACTTAGTGATCGAAAGGCTGGTTCCAAGGGGATATCTGGTATTTTTGAATGCTAAAGCATTGTATCCTTTGTATATTTGTGTATATTTGCAAAAAAAAAAAAAAAAAACTTAATGTACGTTTCAGTGCATTATTTCTTCCACAGACAAGAAGTTGTCTAAGACCCGAACACTTTTTCTCATAAACAATTTGTTTTATCAAACATGTTCGGAGTCACCATTCAGACATTGACCAAAACCTTTTCTATTATACCCGGGTCATTGTTTGCGGGGGAGAATCAGTTTTTGCTAACAGTTTTTGCAGGTTTTCAAGGACAACAGCTGATAAAAAAAAAAAAAAAAAAAACATTATGAAGAATGACAAAGAAAAAAAAATTAAAAACAAATTAAAAAAATTAGAAAAAAATACATAGATAAAAATAAAAACATATTTTATTTTTAGTTTGTTAGTAATAATGGCTAAATTACTTCAGACTGTAACCCGACTGAACACATAGAAAGTTTGTCGCCAAAAGAACCCGACTTAAAACATTTTATCCAACTTGTTCGGTGCGACCATTTAGAACCCAGCCATGTTTCTCGTATATACATTGTTTACCAGACATGTTCGGATTCGCTACTCAAACAGTGACACGGGTCATTGTTTACGGGGGAGAATCAGTTTCTGCTAATAGTTTTTGCAGGTTTTCAAGGACAACCATTTTGCGATTCTATAGGCTGACAAGATTTCGACACGAACAACAACATATGGTAAAATTATAAAAGGTCTTAGTTTCATAATCACTTGAAAATGAGCTCATTCACTCACCTCCGCTATTGAGGGTGAGTTTGCTTTCTTTTTAGTCATTCTTGATCAAAACCATTCAACTCTTTCATAATTTTGATCAGGGGAGAAAATGTGACTTAAATTAAAACTGATAACTATATGATTCAATTGATTCTAAGTCCTATCCATGCATGTGCTAAACAAGTTTTCGATTATCGATGCACATGGTTTAGAGAGTAAAAGCTGATATTATATTCAAAATGTCAAGATATCAATTGTTTTGTGTTCTACACAACTATCTTGATATCACACACAGAATCTTTTTGTTTCATGTTCAGGTTACAGAATGCGGAATGATGTTGTACTATAACACCAGGGTATTCGTATGAATGCTCATGCCTGGTCTTTGGACGCTCCCCTAGTGAAGTGGATTTCTTTAAAATTACTTATACAAGTTTGGTTTCCTGTAGCACTCATATCTTCAAGTGAGATATTTTTCAAAACATCATCAGTTCATTCTGATTTAAACTTTCGTTGTGTTCCAAATAATTTTCTTATGCACATCGAATGTTTTTCTAATCATTTTTGCCACAGGCCTTCTACGGTACTTAATTGTATTAAGAAGTAAAACGCTGAACTGGAATTATACGGACTAAGTCGCAGATAAGTTTAACTACTTTATCACTGGACAGACTCACTCTTTACTATTCTAGTAGTAGAAATACTATTAGTGTGTAAGTCTACGGACATCTAGTATTGAGAACGGCGAACATTAGGGAATCTGATACTTCGGTATTAGAGGAACTAGCTTGTCACGTGCCGGAAAACCTGTCAAGAAAGTTCTTATAATGAATTTATCTGTTCACAGGTGCAGTATTTATACTGTAATCATCGGTCCTCACGGATTGGAGGTTATTATTAACCGACCAGATTGAGTATCGTCTATACTCGGTCCCTTCAAAATATAAAACCCTTAGTGTGTTCGAAAAATATTTTTATCTAGAACACATTGAGTGGATTTTCATAAAATCATTTTTGTTGGTGACTATTTTGAAACAAAACATGGCGATTCCAATTCCATTCGATGAAGACACATGCTCATACTCTACTACCTGACGAATTCTATCCAAAGAAATCAAGAAAGCCAAATACTTAAAGCCTCTGCAACTCTGAATTATATATCTTCTTCAAATGTTTATGTTATGATGATTAGTAGAAGAATATTCAAGACAGCTTTCAAGATTTCAGCAGGTATGAGCATGTCATTCCAAAGTTCAGAAAAAGGCAAGAAGTAAAGATCACAAGATAGCAGATTACGAAAATAATGCAGCAATCATATATTCTTTCTTATTTTCGGATCTGTTGAAGCACAAGTGAAGCACATTAAGTGAATACCCCACAACGACTACAAGATAAAGAAACATCGGCAGTGTATGTAAGTTAATTCATATATTCAAGATTTCACTGCTTGTTCGAGCGACCTGTTTTGAAGATTCTCATGACCTCATCTTGGGGGAGATTGTTAGAGATACGAAATTCTGTCTAACAATGAAGTTTCGGTCACTCAAAGATGTACGAAAAAGTGTATACGTTAAATAGCTAGTTTGTACATGTTTTTAGTTGTAAATGGGCATGTAATGTAAAAGCCCGAAATGGCCCATCATAAGGCCTTACATGGCCGGCCATTTAGTGTAGAGAAGCTAGGGTTTGGAGGCTATAAATAGATCCCTCCTCTTCCTAGTTTCATTATCCCTCACAAGCTACAAACCTACAACAATTCTTTCTTTTATACATCTTGTTCTTTAATATATATATCTTGTTTAATGAATAATCTAAAGACCAACAGAACGGATCATGTTTGAGAATTTAATAATGAAGTACAATTCAAAGCTTATTGTGATGCACAAGGCATTACTTATAATTTCTTAGCTCCACGTACTCCACAATCAAATGGGGTAGTAGAAAGAAAAAATAGAACCTTACAAGAGATGTCTAGGACTATGCTTAAGGAACAATCCATTCCACAAAAGTTTTGGTGTAATGCCGTTGATACGTCAACTTATATACTAAATAGAATATTAATTCAACCAATACTAGGAAAAATCCCTTATGAAATATTTAGAGGTAGGAAACCCTCTTTAGAATATTTCAAAGTGTAACACCCCCATTTTTACAATATAGCAGCGAAAGCTAATCTAGGGTATTACTTCATGGATACTACAATCATAATCATGTCAAACTTATTTATGGTAGTAAGTTATTGCCAAAAGGTAAAAATTCAAAAGAGCCGAATTTACAAGCGAAACTGCACAGTTTTTTCTGAAACCGAAACCTAACAGAATCCGAATCCGAAACCAGAACTTCCGATACCTAATCCAAAAACAAAATAATCAACATCACTCACAATCAGATCATTCACAATGATGTCTGAAGACTCACAGTGAAGCTAGTACCAATTACACCGTCTACCAAAGGCTCGAAGAAGAAAATGATTACGAGTCGTGGAAAATCCGCATTGAATGGTATATCAAGGGGAAAACACATGGCAAGCTGATTTGGAAATCCATCATCAATGGACCATCACCACATCCACATATCACTGATCCTGTACCAGACAATAGTCCAGCCGGTACCGTTATGCAACCAAGAAACAAAACAGACGAAGAGTTCGATGCTGCAGATACTCTCAAAGAGCAGTGCGATATTCAGGCTTCCAACATTCTGAGTCAAGGACTTCCCAGGCGAATCTTCAACACCCTCAATCAAAATGAGTCTGCTAAAGAAATATGGGACACAGTCCAGGCGACTAATAATGATAAGGCGCGGGTCTACTATTGATCTCCGGAAGGAAATCTTTTTTATGAGTATGTGGGGGTGGGACTAACGCTTTCTGCGCTAAAAGGTAATGAAACCAATTTAATGACTATTTTGTTCCTTCCACAAGTTAGATTAACGATATTAAGGATCACCAACCTTATCATACCTACCATCAATGAAGCCCAAATTTGTCCCGAGCAACCTTCCTTCTTACTGGAGTAAATATAGACAATGTGGAAGAATGCTTAAGACATGTCCACCGTTTCCTATGTTGATCTCTTCACACATCTAAGATCATATGAAGAGCATGCCATGAAGACTCTCCGAAAGCAGGAACAATCCTCGAGTGTTGCCGATCCTCTTGCCTATCTTGCAAAGACAACACTTCAACCGGTACCTACCCACTCCACCACCAACTCACCATTATAGCTTACACCTGTTCTTGCCTCCACTTCATCATCACCTGCTCAATCACATGATGCTGCCATGCTGCTACTAATGCCACAATAAGCCAACTTGCTGAGTGGTTTTCAGAAGCAGTTCCCACCTACCAACAACTAACTCAGGTCATCATCTAACACCAGGAGTCAAGCTACGGTACATGATGGTTAAATAACTACTAAGACAGTTCAAAGACGTGAACCAGGTAATGTTGGGAATACGGGAAGTCGAGGCAACCAGAACAATGGAACATGGTGTTAACAGACCTAAAGGAGGTCATTTTCTACAACTGTCGTGACGTAAGGCCACTTGCCCGTCAAGAGCAAAGAACCCGAAGCAATCCCAATGACTCTCTACGGCACCAAGACAGAGGCAATGCAACTAACAACAAAGAGAAAGGTTGCCGTATTAGATGCTGAAGCCGAAGTAGCATTTCTGGCTGATGTGGAATGCACGTCCCACAGTAGCTGAGCCTCTTGCTCTCTCCACTAACCACATGTACCAAGTCAGCCAAATGAAGATTCTTATGATTCAGTTGTGATGATAACCCAATGCAGCAGCAGCTTTCAATGGCGAATCTAAATCATCCCAGCTCCAGTCAAATTAATTGAGGTACGCATATTAAATGATACAACTTTGAAACTGTGTCCTCATTCATTTGTCCACCTAAGGAAACCACAATTACTTAACATCTCGACTCCGATGATACGCGGTACTTGAAGATATCTATCGAATCCCCGTATGATCAGGTACCTTGGCCACCAAAGATAGTCAAGATGATCCTACTGAGGCATCTCCTGACCCGGATCCTTCTGCTATCCCCACCCTTTGCGCTTATATGATAAATACTTTTATTCGTGAATTGACCACATAATAGGAATGGACATCGTAAGTTAACCAGAACAGGCCTCATGTTAAATCCACCTTAACGACGCGTATTCTTGACCGTTCAATCTTCGAATTGGCCCGTCTTTAAACATAACAAGGTAAAACAAGAAAATGACAAGTCATACTTGCCCCGTTAACAAACAAAATGCCGAGCTAGAGCAAGAACTGAGTCACTTAAGACCACTCCTTAGGAATAAAAGAGGCCAACCATTTGCTCACAAATGACCTAGCAAAACTTAAAACTGTACTTTTAGAAAAGAAAACACTTGAGGATAAGTACCTTTCTAGATTGTTTTTTTATAAAAAGTGCTAACCAAGTTGCAACTGGTCCTGTTATAAAAGTTTCAAATGCCCACCCAAAACTATTCCTATGTTGTCCAAAAAACCTATGATTTCTTCAAGTGATATTCATAAAATAGGTCTAGGATTTAGTAACCCGTGGTATGGTAGAAAGGCTCAGTATCCCAAAGCCATGCTTTGTAGGATGCCATAGAACTTTTACAACCCAGGCCATGCTTCTGTTAACGTGCATGATAGTGACGAGACCTAGCTTGAGACTTGAAGTCAGTATCATGAAAATGTCCTCGAAAAACCAGACATGGTAAACCCATTGACTATGCCTAAGTTTGAATGCCCTGTATGAACCAGTTGTTCCTCAAAAGGACTGTACCCTAGAATAGGCCTTATTGGCTTACATGCCGACTGAATATTTCTCAGTCTATACTATGATCCTCCTAGAACTAAGACTCTATTTATTCATACGTAGGCCAGCAAATAGTCAAGTACAAGATCAGTTATGGTACTTAAAAGCAGAATTTTCACCATTGAATGAAATACAATAAAGAGATAATCCACACCACGCTACAAAACTATCTTCAAGGTCATATGAGTATTTGTTATCTTAAAAAATTGTTTTGATGATCTATTATACCATTTTTAGAACAACGTCAAACAAGGTTTTAAAAACTTACATACCACCTCTGTAATGAAGTAACTGACGTTTAAACAAACATTTTGACGAACCAAGACACTAGATATGACATAACTTGCTTGAGAAAAAGACTTGCAAATAGAGAAGAAAAAATATGAATGATATCTTAATGAGTGCTTAATTTCTGATAGTATTGTCTAAATGATATCTGCTCTAATTTGTCTTTCCTTCCTGTTAATGATGGTTGCCCCCTATTTTCTGACTGCAATGTGTTGAAACACAGATTATGTTGCGGATAGGGAACACAATAGGGTTCTTGAACTTAAAGCTGAAATTTTGAAAAAGCAACAAATGATTAATGATTTAGAATAATGATCTGCTTTTACTCAAAATGATAATGTTAAACTACAAGTTAAGTTTTAAAATTACAAAGAGGCTATTCAAAATCAAAAGCTTTGCGAAAACTCCAACTCCATTGCCTCTAATGTAATTTTTGAAATTAACAAATTAAAGGCCACTTCAAGGGGAAGATTAAAGCATTAGAATTGCATGCTCAAATAAAAACGATCATGAGTATGTTGAATGTAGGCTCCCCTAAAGGTAGCATTATAAAATGCCTAGGAAAACGGAAATATCCCCAGTAAAAAGATAATACTCATCCTCTTAGTAGTCTTAAAGATAGGGTATAAAGATTGAGACAGCGAAACAAAAATCTACGTATCTAGAACTGTCAAAAGCCAGTACCCACTCCTCGCAACATAAAACATCTACTGAGAAACGCTCGCTGCTTTACATATTTAGATTGCCAAAATGAAACTAGTGGTTGTGACACCAAAAGTTTTATTGTGTACCTAAGACAACCCGAAAAACCATAAGGTCCTTCGCCCTAAGGAATGTATGCCCTTTATCATCAAAGTATGATCCCCGCCACCAAGAACCAGCGATTGGTTTTCCAACCGACCCCTAGGAAGAAGCATGTTATGTTTCAGGAACCTACCAGAGCCTCAACTAGACACACCAAACAAACAGCTGTTAATAACCATAAAAAACCTAACGTAAATGTGAATCTGTCTACAAGAACCAAACCTGCCACTGAATCTCGCAAAACCTATGCCAAGAAGAGCCACCGTCAGAACATCGTATCTGCCGAGTAAAAGTGTAAATGCTAGGAGAGTAGCAGTATCACAATAGGAAGGTTAAATGAAGTTGATCATAACAGTTTGTGATTCGTTCTTTGAAGTCTGTGAAAACCAAAATCCCCAGACCCAAACATAGTGATGAAACATTACTGAATAAGGGTTGCGAAAGCAACCATAAATCAGAATGTGAACACTACTAAGACAGCTTGGTGACCAACTGGAAAGGTTGTTGGTAGTGTTAAGCCTCAGTGGAAACCCACTGGATAACATTTCGCGTTGTATGATAACTGTCCCTTAACTAGGATAATGAAACCCATAGTTGAGCCTTTAGAACTTACCCCGAGCGTTAGTTCTAGTTCCAAAGTTACTATGATCTCTAGGTTCCCTAATTGCAAACTTAGTGATCGAAAGGCTGGTTCTAACGGGATATCTGGTATTTTTGAATGCTAAAGCATTGTATCCTTTGTATTTTTGTGTATATTGGCAACAAAAAAAATTAGTCTAGATGGCTTGCAATTATATCAGACTGTAACCTGGTCTTATCCCAGAGACTTAATGTACGTTTCAGTGCATTATTTCTTCCACAGACAAGAAGTTGTCTAAGACCCGAACACTTTTTCTCATAAACAATTTGTTTTATCAAACATGTTCGGAGTCACCATTCAGACATTGACCAAAACCTTTTCTATCATGACACGGGTCATTGTTTGCGGGAGAGAATCAGTTTCTGCTAACAGTTTTTGCAGGTTTTTAAGGACAACCTGTTGCTGATTCTATTGCTGACAAGATTCAAACGACAACAACATATGGTAAATTTAAAAGGTCTTGTTTCAATAATCACTTGATAAATGTGCTTAAGTTCACTCACCTCCGCGAATTGAGGGTGAGGTTTGCTTCCTTTTATTAAGTCCATTCTTGATCAAAACCATTCATGCTCTTTTATAATATAGCGATCGGGGTAGAAAATGTGACTAAATTAAAATTGATAACTATATGATTCAATAGATCTAAGTCTAAGCCATGGCATGTGCTAAACAAGTTTTCGAGTATCGATGCACATTTGTAGGGGGATGTAAAAGCGATATTTATATTCAAAAGTAAATGTCAAGATATTAATTGTTTTTGTCCTACTACAACTATCTTGATAACACAATAAGTCACAAAAACTGTTTTGTTTCATGTTCAGGTTGCAGTAATGCGAATGATGTTTTTACTATAACACAGGGTATTCGAAAGAATAGCCATGCGCCTGTCTTGTTCGACTGGCGCCCACTAGTGAAGTGGATTTCCTTATAAGTACTTGTACAAGTTTGGATTTCCCGAGGCACTTCATATCTTTCGAGATATTTTTCAAAACATCATCAGTTCATTCTGATTTAAACTTTCGTTGTGTTCCAAATAATTTTCTTATGCACATCGAATGTTTTTCTAATCATTTTTGCACAAGGCCTCTACGGTACTTAATTTTATTAAAGAATAAAAATGCTGAACTGGAATTATACGGACTAAGTCGCAATAATTAATTAACTACTTTAATCACATGGGACAGACTCACTCTTTACAATTCAAGTAGTAAGAAATACTATTATGTGTAAGACTATACGACATCTAGGTATTGAGAACGGCGGCGAACATTAGGGAAACTGATACTTCGTATTAGAGAACTAGCTTGTCAACGTGCCCGAAAAACCTGTCAAGAAAGTTCTTAAATAATGAATAAATGATGTCACAGGTGCAGTATTTTAAACTGTAATCATCGGTCCTCAATGGATTTGAGGTTATATAAACCGGATCCAGGATTGAGTATTGTCTAAACTCGGATCCCTTCAAAATTGAAAACCCTTAGTGTATCGAAAAATATATTTACCTATGAACACATTGAGTGGAATTTCATAAAATCGATTTTTGTGGTGACATTTTTGAAACAAAAAATGGCGATTCCAATTCCATATCGATATAGACCTGCTCACTACGTCTACTACCTGATGAATTTTAAATCAAAGAATCAAAAGAAAGCCATACTCAATAAAGCCTCTGCAACTCACGTGAAATATATATCTTCTCAAATGTTCTATGTTATGAATGATTAGTAGAATAGAAATATTCAAGACACTTTCAAGATTCACATGTATGAGCATGACATTCCAAAGTTCAGAAAAAGGTAAGAAGTAAAATCATAAGATAGCAATTACGAAAATAATGCAACAATCATAGTAATTCCTTCTATTATCGGAATCTGGTGAAGCCAAGTGAAGCACATTAAGTAATACCCCACATACGACAACAAAAAAAGAAACATCGGCATGCATGTAAGTAATTCATATATTCAAGATTCCACTCTTGTTCGAGAGCGACCTGTTTTGAAAGATTCTCATGACCTCAATCTTGGGTAGAGTTGTTAGGAGATAAACCGAAATTCCATCAAACAATAAGTTTCGGTCACTCAAAGATGTATTAATAAATGTATACTTTTAAATAGCTAGTTTGTACATGTATTTTTGTAGTTGAAAATGGCATGTAATGGTAAAAGCTGAAATGGCCCTTCATAAGGCCTACATGTGCCGCCATTTAGTGGTAGAGAAGCTAGGTTTGGAGGCTATAAATAGATCCCTTCCTCTTCCAAAGTTTCATTATCCTCAAAAAGCTACAAACCTACAACAATTCTTTCTTTTATACATCTTGTTCTTTAATATATATATCTTGTTTAATGAATAATCTAAAGACCAACAGAACGGATCATGTTTGAGAATTTAATAATGAAGTACAATTCAAAGCTTATTGTGATGCACAAGGCATTACTTATAATTTCTTAGCTCCACGTACTCCACAATCAAATGGGGTAGTAGAAAGAAAAAATAGAACCTTACAAGAGATGTCTAGGACTATGCTTAAGGAACAATCCATTCCACAAAATTTTTGGTGTAATGCCGTTGATACGTCAACTTATATACTAAATAAAATATTAATTCAACCAATACTAGGAAAAATCCCTTATGAAATATTTAGAGGTAGGAAACCCTCTTTAGAATATTTCAAAGTGTAACACCCCCATTTTTACAATATAGCAGCGAAAGCTAATCTAGGGTATTACTTCATGGATACAACAATCATAATCATAGAAAACAACTTTAAAAGTAATGTTGTTGGAAAAATTTAGTTATCATTCATTATAATCTCAAGAGTTTATACAAATGCGGTCCCAAAAGCTAAAACAATATGTTTTGAATGATAACATTCAGCCATCATTCGAGCCCATGCCACTCCGTGGCCGTAACTATTGCTCAATGAACCTGAGATAGAAAGCATTCGAAGATAAAGTCAACACGAATGTTAAGTGAAATTCATAGGTTTGATAAACATTGAATACAGTAATATATAAATAATTGTATAAACACAATTAATTATGAAATATATTGTATAGTATCTTGTGTCCCCATGTTATTATATACCCGTTATTTGAAAAGATATCCGCATGAACATAGTACAACAATGTATTAATCCCCGTTTATGCCATTGTTTGGTTATTGGTCTTGTTCTCATGTCACCAACACATTATCATCCAAAGTCAATTTAATGACTTGAAGAGCTCATAATATCAACATATTAACATCCAAAGTCAATTAAATGACTTGAAGTCAAATTTAACGACTTGTAGGATATATTAATATCCAAAGTTAATTTAACGACTCGAAGTCAAATTTAATGACTTGTAGGATCTATGAAACTAACAAATTAATATCCACAATATCCAATTTAACAACACAAAGTCAAATTTAAATGACTTGTAGGATTTATGTACTAAACAGATTAACATCTCATAGTCAATTTAAACGACTTTTAGTCAAATTTAGATAACTTATAGGATATAATAACTTAGGACATTGATATGAAAATGCTACATTCATATTAGGTCATATAGTCCTGGTGAAAGACATTTGTATTCATTAATTATAGCAGTATCTCCCCTTGCGGGTATATATGGAAGCTGCAAGAGATTAAAAGTGAGGCTATGAACTCACTAAGTCATTGAAAAACAATCACATTATTATAAGATAAATGAGTATATAAAAGAGTTTGTAACAAGCATGTATCCCCCTCGCGGGTTTATGAAATTATGTAAATAAGTAAAGGCGAGGTTATGAATCTCACCTGGTAGGTAGATGTAATAAATATTTTGAAATGAAAGCTGACGACCTTATCACAATCTCACCCGGGGAATGTTGATATAGTAAAATAATAGCAAACAGCCACGTCACACAACTTGAGTAGAATATGTCAAGTCTTTGAGGAAGATTGTACTTTAAACTTGTAAGAGTTACGAGTTTGATTGAAGAGTTTGGAATTATTGTATCACCTTTTTGGCCATCATAATTCCAGAGTCATTCAGTAAGACGTTTGAGGAGGCTAGGGGCACTTTAAAGTCGTATACCCAACAACGTCAGTCAAAAAAAAAAAAAAAAAGAAAAAAAAGAAAAGAAAAGAATGTAAACCAAGATGACAAACTCCTTACTATGAGAGCTCCCTAGTATTTGTATATGATAGTAGTAGTTTTTAAGCGTTATAATAATATCTGTAAGAATGTTAAGCACAGCAAGCTTAATAAAAGTTAAGTTTGATAATGTTTTGAGTCTTGATTATACTTTTTCAAAATGTTACATTTTAGACCCAGGGGTTTGAAAAATTGCAAATAGGTCCTTGGATTTTGCATTTTTACGACTTTGGTCCTTCAACTTTAAAAGATATACCAAGTAAACCTTTCACTTTGAAAAGTGACATAATAGACCCCTATAGTTATAACTTTGATAAAATGACACTTTTAGTCCTTTTATATTATAAAGTTTCCGAAAAGTTTACGAAATAACCCTTGCATGTGGTTATAATACAAACATGTCCCAAATTGCATGCAAACTTATTTTAAACATTTCAATATAATCATTTAAAGTTATAAATACACTAAAAATATGAAAGTTTTAAAATGCAACATGATGTTTAAAATAACGATTCGTTAGGCTAGGAAGCAAAACGGGTCAAATTAGGGTTTCAAAACGTAAATGCGCGGGTTTTAAGTTCAAATTCCTTCATTAATCAATAAAGTGGTTATTTTAACATTATTTAAGCATTCTAGGATAGATTATAACAATATTTAACCATTATAACATTTAGTTTTAAGAAAAACGCGAAATTAGGGTTTCGGGTGTACGGTTTTGGATCAAAAAGGCATAACACTTAGGTTTTTGAGTTCAAAGCTTTATATTATGATTTTATCAAGATCATATGAACATTATAACATTACATGAGCAGATATGAAGTTGATAGAACCTGGGTTTGAGCTTCAATGATCAAAAATGGTGGAAATGGGTCGTTTCGGGTAGTATTTCCACTCGTACGCCTTGTATCTTCACTCTGAGGCTTCAATACTTCAGGGCTTCACTTCTTGAACTTCTTTAATGATCCTAGGATCATAAGGGAGCAAAGGATTGCTGCCTATAAGGGTTATAGAGGAGGAGGTGTGGTGCAAGTTAGAATGAGCTATCTAAGGTCCTATTTATAGTAGTTTGAAGGCAAAGGATTTAGGGAACACTTAGGATCTGTTCATGGACGTGTGGAGGGTCTAGTAGGTGATGTGTTGAAGCTATGGTGTGAGTATGAGGGTCTAGGATAGTAGATTGAAGTGGTGGAAGTGTTTTTGGGGTGTTTGGGTGTCACGGCTAGAAGATGGACAACAAGGCCATCATGTGTCTTCAATTTTGGCCATGGAAAGGTAAGAGCAGGTGGGTAAGCTGCTTAAGGGTTTCTAGAAGGGGTTCATGGAAGTTATTTGCACTTGGAATGGTTTGAAATGGTTCAAAATTGATGGTGAAAGGGTGCGGGTTGTTTTGGGGTTCGACTAGGGTTTCATAAGTTTTCAAGTTTTTATTTCGTGTATAAATGATTAAGGATAGTTAATATATGTAGCCAAGGTTTGATATAGGAAGTATTAGCAAAGATTAGCAATTGGTTTGGGTTAAAACAGATTAGAATTGAAGAAATGAGGTCACGGGTTTGATTAGGGCACGTTTAGGGTTTTCTTGACTTTCTTGGTTTATATTTTGTATACTTTTGATTAGGAATGATGGAATACAGATCCTAGGGCTTAAATAAAGTATTATCAATGAAGTTTGATCGTTGGTTTTAGTTAAGATGGGTTGAAATTGAAAGAATAAGCCGTAGCTTGGAATTAGGGTTCATATAAGGCTTTTAGGGTTTTCTAGCTTTGTAATTCTCGTACATTGTTGAAGCAAGGATGGATAATGATGGATAAAGGTTTGTAAACTCATTTTATGGGTTTACAATGACTCTTGGTTGCTTTCTTGAGAATGAGATGGTCAGAAAATGAGTAAACGGGTCAAAGTTACATTTAGTGCACAATTAGGTACATTTAGGGTTTCTCGGATTCGTTTTACGTACAAATGAAATAAGATGATGAAGTAATGATGAAATAATGATTGATTAGGATTGATATGATTGTAAAATAAGTTAGTGCAACTTATTTGAGTGTTGGTTAAGGTTTAAAATGGATTAAAATGAAGAAACGGGTCATTGTGTAGTATTTAGCTCGGGTTAGGGTTTCTGACTTTTGAATTAGGGTTTTGAGTGTAGATATGTGTGTGAAGGCTTATGAATATAATAATTAGGGTTTACACATTGTAGAATGAGTATAGTAGCTTGTACACAAGTTGTGGTGAAGAAATTGGAATGAAAACGGAGGTAAAATGGCTATTTTAGAGATCATGCTTAATGACTTGTATATTGAGCTTTTAAGGACTTGTACCTTTCTTTGGATAGAATGTATATTCATATGAGATGTTATGATACTTGTACATATGCTTTAGTAGCTTGTACATTCACTTTATATATTAATCTTTTATGGAATTAGGGTTTAGAGGTATACGATAACGGTTTAAAGCCCGTTTAGATATAACGTTGCGAATAGTACATTATAGGAATAATGTACCTTGTAAAAGGGATATGATGATATTGACTTGACATGTTATGATGTTTGCTTGACATATATGAAGATAGGATGGTCATAGATAGGTTGCGTGAGCTCGTCTACTTTAGTTATGACATACTGAGATATATAAGTAATGTAATAAAGCGAAAAATTTCCCCGTACAATTGTGATAATAGTAAAATAGGTTTTGCATTTGATGAAAATTCTTGGGTTGTTATAGTCTCCACCCCTTACAGAAATCTCGTCCCGAGATTTAATTGAAAGTTATAGTGGTATTGTTTAGAGATAGGTACTGGGTATGAATTTAGGTTAATCAAGGTCACAAGTTCACGTGTGTGATGCATTTATAATTATGTTGTACACCATAATTATAATTACCTCCTTTCACACGTCTACTTATTTGCTTATTTATGTATTTCGAGCTTATTGTACTTGCTTATTTCGCAAGCTTATTAAGAATATGTAATAAAATTGGTTAAAAGCTTATTGAAGATCTCGGTTTGATTATTTCTTGCTTATTTGTTCATTAAACTTCGTTTTCGTGTAAGCTTATTCTATAAGCTATCTTTTCATGCTTATTTTCGCAACTTATTATTCTCAAAAGTTCTTAAAGGCTTAGAAAATGACTCCTATAAGCTCTCAAATCTCTATCGATTCATTCTCAAAAGTTTTTATGCACTTTTCGAAATAATAAGCTATAATAAGCTTGAATATAGCTTATTTCTGTGCTTATATCGTTTTTGTTTTATTAGAAGCTCATATTTTCTATTAAGAAAAGCTTCTAAACAGCTTATTTGGTTCAAGGTGAGCTTATATTGCTAAATCGAACTTTTGTGAGCTTATTTGCTTATTCGCTTTGTTATATGAATCGTTTAAATGCTTATAGCTTATTCTAAGTCCTTGTTGCTGTTTTTCGTTTGCTTACTCGAATAGTTGAGTGCTTATTTCACTTGAATAAAGGCTTATTAGGTATTTCTAGTTGTGGATCTCGTTATAGCATATTTTCCTTTAAGCTAATTGTCATGATATCTTGTTTAAGTGCTTATCTCGAATCTAGACTTCCTTATTTCGTAATTGTATAGTGTTTGGATTAATCTTGTTTGTTTTAATAAGTTTAGCTAGAGCTTATTAAGTGGAGCTCATTCAACTTTAGGATTTAGTTTTCTTTAAGCTTGTTTTTATCAAATTAAATAAGTGCTTTGTCTGTTGGCTTATCGAAATTGTTATCTCAGCTTATTCTAAGTTTTAGCTTATTCACATGTGCTTATTGGTTCTGGCTTATTAGTTTGGCTTATTCTTGTACTTAAATTCTCATTCATATAATCTAAAGCGAATTTGAAGTGTTATTTGGGCCACGTTAGTATTAGTTGAAATTGGGTTTCGCTTGAACCTTGGACCACATTTGATATTGGGCTTGAAATGCGTGGCTTGGGCCTTGTGGTTTTATAACAGAAGCTAAAATTTGGAATTGTATTATAACTTGTTGCATTAACAATTTTAATTTTTGTATTTTGAATTTTAGTACCGGTCATCTCATGAGGCGTTGAGCTTAAGGGTTTATTTGTAAGCTAGATAGAATTTGAATATTTTCTTTAGCTTACTAAATCGGGTGGTATTCGTTTATTTGGAGGTCTTCAAATCGGTTCCATTTTCTATCCTTTTTCAATACATTAGTGTAGCTTAGTATAAAAATATTTTGCTTTGCTTATTTGATCATTATGAGTAGCGAGTAATTTAATTAGTGTTTGCTTAGTGAAATTATGATTTGGGATTTAAGTGTGGATTTGAAAAAGGTTTAATTGATTAATAATTTTAGATTATTTAGATTTGTGGTTTAAATATTTTAAGGGCAAAATCCGAAAAAAATAGTTAAACTACACATCTAGTAATTAATATCTTTTTAAGAGATTTTGTCAAAGATAAGATAACGTTTAATGTGAGATAACTCTATTCTTTTTAATAAGGGACGTTTAATTTCGGGTTTAATAAACCTTAATTCACACTTAATGAACTTTTCACATCACTTGGCAAGCATTTGCATTTTAATAATCTTTTAGATCATTTTAGTATAATTCTCGTAGCTTATTTGTTTAGTATAATTTTAGTATAATTTTTTTAGTATTAAAGAGTAGTTTTTAAAACCGAAAGCCTTAAAAGATAATCAAGCATTTTTCTTCGAAAACATAATTGTGATTTTTCAATTCAAACCTCGTTGGGACTTCGACTCCGGAAGATTGATTATTGTTTGTCCTCAAGCAATCTTCACTAAAATTTTTCTAAAGGCTTATTACTTATATATTACTAATTTATCGTACGGGCACGTTCGTGGCGGACCAGTTTTTTGACGCCGTTGCCGGGGAGGTTTTGTTACGATCATCACGTTTTGTTTTGCGGTTGATGCCTTGAAGATCCTTTCTCCTTGAATGTTATTTTTGTACCTATTAAAAATATAAATAAAAAATTTATAAAAAATCCAAAAATATTTTCCTTTTATTTTCTTTATATATATATATATATATATATATATGTACTCTTCTTATTTCTTTTTCTATATTTTTCTATATAGTGCATGAGCACACGTTCTTCCGCTAGACGACTTTTACCTCCTATTGAAGATCCCAAAAAGTTAATAAGTCGAAGGAATCGAAGTGAACCGTCACTCCTTTTCGATCTAGAGACGATTTGGATCGGACAAGCTCCACTTAGGGTCCGATACCCGACCTTCCGCGCGATGAGGAATTACTTCAGGCACCTACCGATGGTGTCAGGGGTGCAATTGTTGTACCCCCCATTCTCGCTAATCAAATCGAATTGAAGACCAGTTTACTTAATCTAGTAACCGTTATCTCTTTTCACGGTTTTGAGAATGACGATCCTCATTCTCATATTCGACGTTTTATGAAAATAACTCAAACGGTGAAACTTAATCAAGTTCCACCCGATGTTATTAAGTTGATGTTGTTTCCATTTTCTCTCGAAGGAGCAGCCCGGACTTGGCTTGATAAAGAACCTCCAAATTCTATCACAACACTGGAAACGATCTTGTAGTCCAAGTAGTGAACCGTTCTTTCCTCCCTTTAAGACTAACCAATCTCGAATGAAAATAATGAGATTTCAAACAACTGATTCAGTGATATTTTGCTGAAGCCTGGACCTATTAATGGACTTCTTAATAAATCGTCCCCATCATGGTTCTTCTACCTCTCATCAGATTGATTCTTTCTATTATAGTCTAAGTCAAGCTGATCAGGATTCTTCATAATCTGCAAGTTTAGGGGCAATTCTTGACAATGAATACCTAAGAGGAGGCTTTGACTATTATTGAAAATAAATCTAAATTTGAAACTTCGAGAAACAAACCTCAAGTTGCAAGTGCTAGTGGGAGCTCAGCTCAAGATGCTCATATTAGTTCTCTCACTAAGCAAGTTGAAGATCTTCTCGCTTTACACCTACAAAATGAAGTTAATTCTGTTTAAAACGGTTGTGAGACATATGGTGGTCCACACCCCTACTTCGAGTGTCAAGCCACCGGTGGCTACACTCAGGACATATACGCTACTTCGGGAACCTATAATCAAGGTGGTAATTTTTACCAACCACAAGGAAACTGAAATCTACTTAGCTATCGTTCGAATAACTATCTTGGACCACCCGGATTTAATCAAGGAAATAATCAAAATCATAACAATCAATGAGCTAATCAGGGAAATTATCAAAATTATTAAAACAGGAATCAGAATCAGAACCAAAATCAATATAATCAAGGTTCTCAAAACCAAGGGTACATTCAAAACAGAGGTCAGAATTATAATCAAGGAAATAACTACTACCAAAATCAGGGATATAAGCAGAATCAACCTCAGTCAAATGTGCCATCTTTTGAAAAGATGATGAATCAACATATGAAAATGACTGAGGCTAGAATGTAACAAATGCAAGAGTATAATAATCTGCAATTACAACAGTTGAAGAGCCATAACACTAATATGGAAAATAAAATGATTCAAATGCAAAAGGTTTTTATGGAAAGACCTCAGGGAGTGTTGCTGAGCAACACCGTTCCCAACCCTCGGGAAGATCTTAAAGCTATCACAACTCGTAGTAGTGTTACTTTAGCTAGACCCTCGGTTCCTCCTCCTCCTCTTTCTTCTTCTAAGGAGGTAGACCAAGAACCGGAGACGATAACAGACCTGATACTCACTGAGAGTACCATTAGTGTCCCACCTCTGGTTGTCTAACCGTCTCCTGCTTCTACTTCTTATGATTCTTCTCCTGTGATTCTTGAGCCTAATCCGCATCAACCTTTGATACCATATCCATCGAGGTTAAATAAGTAAAAGTTGCAAGGTAAAGCTGATATCCAAATTCATAGTTTCTTACAAATGTTAAAAAAGATACACTTCAATATCCGCTTTGCCGAGGCTCTAGCTCACATGCCTAAATTCGCTAAAATGGTTAAAGATCTCCTTACAAATAAGGAGAAACTCCTTGAAATGGAAAATACACCCTTGACTGAGAACCGCTCAGTTGTGCTCCTCAAAAAGTTACCTGAAAAACATAGAGACACTAGGAGGTTTCTCATTCCTTGTGATTTCTATGGGCTCGAGTCATGCATGGACCTAGCCGATCTAGGTGTCAACATTAACTTGATGCCACTTTCTGTGTGGAAGACACTATCCCTTCCTGATCTTTCTTCTACTCGAATGACCCTTGAGTTAGCTACCCAGACTGTTGCTTATCCAGCCGGTATAGCCGAGGATGTCTTTGTTCAAATGGGAAAGTTTACATTCCGAGTTGACTTTGTGGTAGTTGACTATGAGGTTGATCCTTGAGTTCCTCTTATCTTGGGGAGACCTTTTGTGAGGACGGCCCATGCTTTAGTTGACGTACACGATGAAAACTTAACTCTTCGAGTCGATGATGAGGAATTGGTCTTTAACGTTGAAAGTACCTCGAAATATCCTCAAAAACATGGTGATGAATCAATCCATAAGATAGATATTCTTGATATTACATGCGAGGATCATTCCCATAAGGTGCTAAATGTTCAAAAATCAATTAATCCAATGAGAGGCAGTCTTACTCCTTCTCATGACCTAGTGGTCGAGTCTCTCTCCCCTTCTCTCACTCCTTTCAGGGATAGTGACTTTCTTTTGGAGGAGACCAACGCATTCCTTTCTCTAGATGATTCGATACCACCGGGTATTGACAATGGCATCTATGACTCAGAGGGAGATATTCTTTTTCTAGAAGAATTACTTAATGAAGATCCTTTACCCAATCTCCCTCCTATTCCCCTTCCTGTATGTTTGATTAATAAAACTAAAAAGATTAAATCTTTTATTGATGATCCTCCAGATCTTGAGCTCAAGGACTTACCTCCCCATCTCGAGTATGCATATCTAGAGGGTACTTCTAAGTTACCCGTCATTATTGTTGCCATTTTTACGACTTTGGTCCTTCAACTTTAAAAGATATACCAAGTAAAACTTGCACTTTGAAAAGTGACATAATAGACCCCTATAGTTATAACTTTTGATAAAATGACATTTGTCCTATTTAGTTATAAGATTCCGAAAGTTACGATATATACCCCATGCATGGATTTATAATTACAAAACAGTCCAAATTGCCATGCAAACTTATTTTAACATTCTCAATAGACATTTATACGTTAAAATAAACTAAAATTATAAGTTTTAATGCAACACAAGTTTAAAATAATGATTCGTTAAGCTAGGAAGCAAAACGGGTCATATTTGGGTTTCAAAACGTAAACGTGAGGGTTTTAAGTTCAAATTCCTTCATTAATCAATAAAGTGGTTATTTTAACATTAGTTAAGCATGCTAGGATAGATTATAACAATATTTAACCATTATAACATTTAGTTTTAAGAAAAACGCAAAATTAGGGTTTCGGGTGTACGGTTTTGGATCAAAAAGGCATAACACTTAGGTTTTTGAGTTCAAAACATTATATTGTGATTTTATCAAGATCATATGAACATTATAACGTTACATGAGCAGATCTGAAGTTGATAGAACCTGGGTTTGAGCTTCAATTATCAAAAATGGTGGAAATGGGTCGTTTCGGGTAGTATTTCCACTGAACCCGTGTATCTTCCACTCGAGGCCTTCAATACTTCAGGGCTTCACTTCTTGAACTTCTTTAATGATCCTAGGATCATAAGGGAGCAAAGGATTGCTGCCTATAAGGGTTATAGAGGAGGAGGTGTGGTGCAAGTTAGAATGAGCTATCTAAGGTCCTATTTATAGTAGTTTGAAGGCAAAGGAGTTAAGGAACACTTAGGATCTGTTCATGGACGTGTGGAGGGTCTAGTAGGTGATGTGTTGAAGCTATGGTGTGAGTATGAGGGTCTAGGATAGTAGATTGAAGTGGTGGAAGTGTTTTTGGGGTGTTTGGGTGTCACGGCTAGAAGATGGACAACAAGGCCATCATGTGTCTTCAATTTTGGCCATGGAAAGGTAAGAGCAGGTGGGTAAGCTGCTTAAGGGTTTCTAGAAGGGTTCATGGAAGTTATTTTCACTTGGAATGGTTTGAAATGGTTCAAAATTGATGGTGAAAGGGTGCGGGCTATTTTGGGGTTCGACTAGGGTTTCACAAGTTTTCTAGTCTTTATTTCGTGTATAAATGATTAAGGATAGTTAATATATGTAGCCAAGGTCTGATATAGGAAGGATTAGCAAAGATTAGCAATTGGTTTGGGTTAAAACGGATTAGAATTGAAGAAATGAGGTCACGGGTTTGATTAGGGCACGTTTAGGGTTTTCTTGACTTTCTTGGTTTATATTTTGTATACTTTTGATTAGGAATGATGGAATACAGATCCTAGGGCTTAAATAAAGTATTATCAATTAAGATTGATTGTTGGTTTTAGTTAAGATGGGTTGAAATTGAAAGAATAAGCCATAGCTTGGAATTACGGTTCATATAAGGCTTTTAGGGTTTTCTAGCATTGTAATTCTCGTACATTGTTGAAGCAAGGATGGAAAATAATGGATAAAGGTTTTTAAACTCATTTTATGGGTTTACAATGACTCTTGTTGCTTTCTTGAGAATGAGATGGTCAAAAAATGAGTAAACGGGTCAAAGTTACATTTAGTGCACAATTAGGTACATTTAGGGTTTCTCAGATTAATTTTACGTACAAATGAAATAAGATGATGAATTAATGATGAAATAATGCTTGATTAGGATGATATGATTGTAAATAAGTTAGTGCAACTTATTTGAGTGTTGGTTAAGGTTTAAAATGGATTAAAATGAAGAAACGAGTCATTGTGTAGTATTTAGCACAGGGGTTAGGTTTCTGAATTTTGAATTAGGGTTTTGGACTATTTGAATTAAGGGTTTTATGTAAAATGTGTGTGAAGGCTTATGAATATAAAAATTATGGTTTTACACATATAGAATGAGTATAGTAGCTTGTACACAAGTTGTGGTGAAGAAATTGGAATGAAAACGGAGGTAAAATGACTATTTCAGAGATCATGCTTAATGACTTGTATATTGAGCTTTTAAGGACTTGTACCTTTCTTTGGATAGAATGTATATTCATATGAGATGTTATGATACTTGTACATATGCTTTAGTAGCTTGTACATTCACTTTATATATTAATCTTTTATGGAATTAGGGTTTAGAGGTATACGATAACAGTTTAAAGCCCGTTTAGATATAACATTGCGAATAGTACATTATAGGAATAATGTACCTTGTAAAAGGGATATGATGATATTGACTTAACATGTTATGATGTTTGCTTGACATATATGAAGATAAGATGGTCATAGATAGGTTGCGTGAGCTCGTCTACTTTAGTTATGACATACTGAGATATATAAGTAATGTAATAAAGCGAAAAATTTCCCCGTACAATTGTGATAATAGTAAAATAGGTTTTGAATTTGATGAAAATTCTTGGGTTGTTATACAAAGTATTTGGAAGCAAGTGCTTTATTTTAAATACTAGAGACTATCTAACCAAGTTTGACCCAAAGTCATACGAAGGTGTTTTTCTAGGATATTCTCAAAATAGTAAAGCTTATATAGTTTTAAATAAACATACAATGAAAGTCAAAGAATAACTCAACGTGACATTCGATGAAAGTCCTCCTCCTACCAAATTATCACCATCCTCCGTACCAAATTACACCATTGATGATGATGATGGTTTGATGAAGATGAGCTCATTAAAAATTATACGAAAGTAGTAAATAATAATAATGAAGAAGATGAGTCTTTAGAAGTTGACAAAGTTGTTAACATTAAGGAGTCTAAGAATCATCCACCAGATCAAGTCATAGGAGAACTTAATCAAAGAACTTTAAGATCTTAAGCCCAAAATCATAGTAATTTCTTTTGTTTTATATCTACCATAGAACCCAAAGATGTCAATAAGGCAATAAAAGATAAAAGTTGGGTTGTAGCTATGCAAGAAGAACTAAATCAATTTATAGCTAATGATGTTTGGTATTTAGTCCCTCTACCCATAAGTCAATCCGTCATAGGAACAAAATGGGTCTTTAGAAATAAACTAGATGAAAATTGTATAGTATCTAGAAATAAGGCTAGGTTAGTGGCACAAGGATACAATCAACAAGAAGGTATATATTATGATGAAACATACGCTTCGGTATCTAGGTTAGAGTCAATTAGAATACTTCTTTCTATTGCTTATGCAAATGATTTTAAATTATACCAAATGGATGTAAAAAGTGCTTTTCTAAACGGTTTTATAAACGAAGAGGTTTACGTTGCTCAACCTCCGGGGTTCATTGATTTTGAAAAACCAAACTATGTTTATAAACTTAAAAAGGCTTTGTATGGTCTTAAGCAAGCTCCTAAGGCTTGGTATGATAAACTAAATGCATTTTTGATAAAACACAAGTATTCAATAGGAATGGTCGATAACACACTTTTTACTAAGAAATCAAAGTCACATCTCAACATTATTCAAATATATGCCGACGACATTATATTTGGTTCCACGTGTCAAAACTTGTGTGATGAGTTTGCAAAAATCATGCATGACGAGTTTAAAATGAGTATGATGGAGGAGTTGAACTTCTTCTTCGGTCTTCAAATAAAACAAATGGAAGACATAATATTTTTCTATCAATCCAAGTACATCAAAGAGATGTTAAAGAAGTTCAGGTTGGAAGATTCCAAACCAACCAAGACGCCAATGTCAACGGAGATCAACCTCACTAAGGATGATGAAGCCGACTTCGTGGATAGCACTAAATATCGAGGTATGATTTGTAGTTTACTTTATTTAACCGCAAGTAGGCCCGATAGTATGTTTAGTGTTTGCTTATGTGCTTGTTTCCTAGAAAATCCTAAGAATACCCACTTAGAAGCCGTTAAGCGTATACATTTAGGTTTATGGTATCCGAAAGGAACTGGAGTAGAAACTATAGTTTATGCCGACTCTGACCACGCAGGCGATTACATTGGTGTTTGTACATTCATGGGATGTTGTTTGACATCTTGGTTCGCTAAGAAACAAACGGCCCTTGCTATCTCCACAACCGAAGCCGAATACGTCTCCAACAAGAAGGCATGTCCACAAGCACTATGGATGAAACAAGCTCTCATCGACTACGACATATGCCTCGACGACGTTCTGATTATGTGCAATAATAAAGGCGTTATCGACTTAAATAAAAACCTCGTACAACACTCTAGAACTAAACATATAGAAATCCGTCACCGCTTTCTTTGCGATAACGTCTAAAAAGGCAACATTTCTATCGAGAAAGTTGCATCCGAAGATAATATAGCCAATATATTAACTAAGCCTTTAAAACGTGAAGTATTTAATTATTTATGATTAGGATTAGGAATGATGGAACTCATCATGGATATTGATCCTCCATCCTTTCAAAAATAATCGTAAACAGAAATCTAATGAAGTAATTAATCATTATTCAAAAGATGTTAATTCTCATCAAAAGTTCTAATTACAAAACCTCCGATCATGAACATAATCGAGATTAGAATTTTACTAGATAAAGAAAATATCAATAAAATGACCATAGATATTTACAAAGTCTACATGTATGGTCAATACATGTAATTACGAAATCAATTGAAAAAGATGAAAAGAACAACCATCAAATTACAATTCATACTTGTATTGATGATGTTTTTTTAAATCCGTATGTTCATAAATGCTTGTGTTATTAGCAATGGTCAAATTTATGCTTAAAGTTAACACACTCCTAGTAGGATCGACTACGTAGAAATTTCATCGCGAAATTCATGACAAGTTGCACCGTTCACCCAAAACTTGAACGTCGACTCTGAAAACTCAATCATATATTCCTAATAGTGTATATAAAACTCGCCAATTGCCAAAAACATGACACCTTATCTTAATTTGATTAAAAATCAACTCTGCCTAATTTTTTGAACACCAGGGATCTACGAATCCACAAAAGGGAGATCTGTCCCTATTTAGGTAGATCCATGAGTCTGACAAAGCAGGTAAATACCAGTTTTAAACAAATTAGGACCACATATATCTCTATCCAAACACACGTATGAACCAAAACACTAAAACCCTCCATACTAAATCTTAATAATCGGCAATTGGAGCAACTAATCACAAAGACCATCAATAAATCATCAATCTAAGACTACTAATGTAAGTGATTTCATCTTATTTTCTTTTTAATTTTATGTCTAGGGTTTCGACTTTACACAAATCAAATAATTTAGGGATTTTGATTTTTCATGCAACTTTCGCACAATTAGGACTAGGATATGGTAATGTATAACTATTATGACTCTCTTAGATACTTAGAATGCATAATTGAAGTGATTCACCAAAAATCAATTTTTGCCAAAAACCCTAAGTTATGTTTTTCAAACAAAAACTCACGATTAGGAATTTTCTTAAATAAGTGTTGTTTAACTACATGGTTAATACAACGCAAAAACATTTCCATTATGCATTATGTCTCATGAATGTCTTTACGAGGTTCTTAATTCATAAGCATTTCTCGTTTCATTCGCCTAGAGCAATATCAAACATAGGTTATGCATTAAGGTTTGCTTATTACTAGTATTATCGCTATTTTTCTTTTGTTTGAGTCAAGAAAACTGCACATCCACATCTCGTTCATATAGACACATACTTAGAAATCGCATTATATTTTATCTATGACTTTCACACACTTAGAAACATTTACATCATTTTTATTTTTACTTATTGGGTCATTTTCATTTATTTATAGGTGAAATCATGACATAATTTAACCAAATGGATTACAAACAAACTAAAGCATATCTACCTAGAATTCATCATTCAAAAGCAATGGATGAAGATCTTAGAGAATCCTACCATCATCTAGAAGGTCGTCTCTTCCATGAAGGAAGATTCGTCACTCCATCCTTCATTGAAGCAAACAACATGCTTCCATCCTTTCAAGCCGTAGGTCTCAATCCTTTTCTCACTCTTGATGAACCCATTTGTCCTAGATTCGTAGTCGAATTCTATCATAGTCTTGAAGTCAAAGAGATGAGGAGGAATTCCCTTACATTGGGTTCAAGCTTGGTCAATTCACTTTCAAGTTAGATTCATCTCAACTCTCTTGAATCTTTCAAACTTTAAAAGTTTTAGAAACCTGTTACACAAGTAAATGGTCACTAAACTCTTTTGATGATCATCCTAATAGTCGTTTCTTTGGCCATAAGCATGACCTCGTCAGAAAGAACATCACCATTCCTAGAACCACTCAAACTCAACTTCAAAGAAACCCTAACAAACTCCACATATATGATATTCGTCGCAAGCTAAGAGGATGGGAACTATTCTTTAGGGAAAATTTATTTTGCACCCTTAGCAATAGAAATCATGTAAACAGATGTACTGCATACATGCTTTACTACTTAACTATCAAAAGAAAGTTCAACTTCACTTCGATGATTCTTTATCGAATAGAGGAAGTCAAAAATAAATGTGATGGTCCCATGCCATTTTCTATGCTTTTGACTCGTCTTTACAATCACATCCTCCAAACAAACCCTCAAGCCATTGTCCTACTTGCTAGGTTCACATTCCATGAGCGTGTCATGAATCTTTTAGACATTTCAAGGAATCCTACCAAGGAAAAGGGAAAGAGAGTTGCCTTTACCTCGGCCTCCTCATCTTCATCTTCATCGTCCGATGACAATGAACCACAATCCTTTCTCTAGTTCTATAAAGAACTACCTAACGATGAGGATTTAACCAATGCCCAAAGAGAAAAGAGAAGAATGTTTAAATGCTTGAACCGCTACTTTGGCACTATCATCAAGTATTTGAAGAAACAAAAATAACATGCTTATATTAAGCCTATGTGTTGATTTGCTCTATGGTAATTTGCGTCTTTTGTTGTAAATTCTATCTTAGGATGTTGGTAATATTAAATTTTCATCTATATGCGTGGAACTACTTGCTATTAGACAACAACCGCATAGTTTGGATGTTATTTGGTAATAACATATTATGGTTATATGTTATTTGTTTTAGGTTTTGGCTGCAAAATGCAATTCTGGTTATTTTTGCAGGTACTAGGGATCCACGGATCCACCATATGGTAGCTTCGTACCTTGTTTAGGTAGATCCATGGATCAGCAGATCAGGTGCCAAAATTTAAAAATTATTGATTTTTAACTTTTTTACTTTATCTTATAACCATGTTATATGATACTATATAGGATTTTAAACCTTAGGATATAACATGTTCTCCCTATAATCCAAGGACCGTTATACAAACCACTTCACCACTTTCACCTTATAATCATCACCTTCAAACACCATTTTCTTTACATTTCTCACATACAAACCTTACTAGTTCATCACCATGACTAGCTCTTCCAAAATAAGTTCACCAAATTTCAAGAGAACAACCACAAGAATTAGTGTCAAGTATCTAACCTATGTCAATCTCACATCCTCAAGTGAGGAACATCCAAATGAGAAAACTCCTTCACCACCTCCTCGAAACAAATCCCTTTCACCACCACAAGCTCCATAAAAATCCATCTCTAGCAAGAGTACACACTACACCTCATCATCATCTCCAAGTGAGTCTCTGACACCAACTCACGTTGCACCTCTACCCAAACTCCGTTTTGACATCCCACTAAAACTTGAACCTCAAGAACTTCCACCACTAATCTCAACTATGGACAATTAGCCATCGAGCCCTTCAAATCCATCTCCACCACCACGTATCTCATGACCACCACCGGGTTTCCACATCCACTACCGGGATTTGAGGTACTACCATCAACTCAACCATTGTTTGTTAACATTAAAAATAATATACCTCACCTACACAACAATGTACCTCTATTTGAAAACATTCACCATCCACCACCAAATCTTGGAAATCAAGATTTTCCCAACCCTCCAAACATCTTGGATTTTGTTCATCCAAATGATATGCCTCACCTCGACAACATGTTTTACCAATGTTGTAGCACCACAAGGCATGAGATCCAAATGCTCCGAAACCGTGTCAACTACATGTTCTCATACATTCGACACCACCTCGGCTCTTCATCAAACCCACCATACTTTCTGCACTAAATCCACTCTTGTGGTACCTCAACCCTTTGGATTATATGGGAGACAAGATTGTATCCTATGTTTTAGGATCTTTTTAGTTGTTTCTAGGTTGTTTGTAAAATTTTTTAGTAGTGCTAGCACTTCTCATGTGGCTTTTATGCTAAATTTTATGTTATATCCCTTATAATGGATTTAACATTATTTCTATTGTTGTGATGATGATGGTTGTTTATTGCTTGAATGTATATGTCTGCATATGTAATTGTCATATATATTTGCTTGTCTACTAACTTTGTTTTGTAGCACAACCTTATAGCTCGATTCCTTAGTGCCCTAAGCTAGGGGGAGCTTACACCGAGGGGGAACACTGGCAAATTCTTCATTTATTTTATTTCGCATTCAATACCAAGCAACCTTGCTTTCGTCAAAATTTGATTTGCAAACGGTGCCTCCACAACACTTTTTGCTTTGACAAAAGGGGGAGAAGATATGTAAACTCGTCTACTAATGATCTTCATGTTTTGATAATAACAAATATAATGTCATACTACGTAAAAGTTTACGTAAACAAGTTATTTAGTCAAAAGTTTACTTGACGACGACAAATCACCTAAGGTATGAATATGGCATTATTAAACATAGTTAATGATCAAAGAAAAATATTATCATTTGCATAAACCTTTTCTAATCAAATGATTTAGGTTAACACATGATTAATTATGAGCTAGTTATATTGATCATGTAAGACAAAATAAGATTAACCATAAGTGAAAACAATCTTTTCAAATCTTCCCAAATCTAGAAGATCTTTCCTTATTAGTGATAAGAAATATTTTGCTTCTAGAATAATCTGATAAACAAGTTTTATTAAGTACAAAACAATATTTTATAAAGATTTGGAGTTAATCACAAAATGACAAAGGTTGTCCCAGCTCCTCCTACGGATCCACCAAAACCGAAGGACGGATCCAGCTGATGGTGGATCTGTGGATCCCCTCTACCAGCTGGCTAGGACAGCATTTGAAATTCAAAGTGTTGCCTATAAATAACAACCTTAAGTCTTCATTTTAGAAAACTCTTGAAAAATATTTTTGCACATATCTTTTATCTTTTTCATATTCTTTGATCATTATACTTGTTTTATAATCCATTACAAGTGATCAACTCATTCCACTCTTTAGTGAAGAACACTAAACACGTTAAGTTTCAAGTATTAAAAGTTTAGTTGTGTCATCACGATTGTAATAATCATTCATCTGTAATAACTGTGTTGAGTGTTGTGTGCTTATCATATGTGTTATGAATTAGGTTAGTATATAGGCACAAAATAAAAAGTGTGTTATGATTGGTTATATCTCGAAGTAAACTCGTATTTAGCTATGTACTGGAAAAAGGTTAATAGCGATGTGTACTTCGTCTCCGCCAAAAGGGGCTTGTTTGACATAGTGAAAAAACTCTCAGTTGGGAAAATGCGGATTGAGTAGGGTGAAGAGGAGCTTCGTAGCCGAACCACTATAAATCATTATGTCATCGGTTTGATCTTTCCTATCCTTGTTTATACTTCGTTACTTCGTAGATTACTTATTTACCTATTGCTTTGCTATCATATACACTTGTGTATATCTCTTGAATTCACATAAGTTGACAATCTAAGTTTTAATAATAAAACGGTAAAAACTATTCAACCCCCCCCCTTCTAGTTTCCACAAAGGTAAACTAAATGATAATGAACGATATTAAAAACGGAACGCGTATTTAGAGTATAGGAATTACAAGGGTTTCCCTATAGATTGAAGCACATTGCTGGACCTTCTTGGCTTCTTAGATCTTCTGAAAATCAAACTTGGTGGTTAAAAGTATACCTAAAACTGAGTTTAGGGTTTTGTATTTATAGAGTCTGGAAAAAGGTCGATACGCTGTATTGGTCGATATGGGATACGGCGTATTAGGGTATTTAGCGTAGGCTCCAAGATTATTGTGACACCCCCAAAATCCAATACGCAGTGGAACATATAACATGGGGTGCCACTTCATAGTTCATAAGCACAAGTCACAGAAAACGACCGTAAAAGAGACGTTTCTTAAATTAAAAGGTCACATTCGATTTCATTTGAATATCAGAGTTACACAGGTCCTAAAAACTTTTAGTTAATTCTAAATGGGTCAAACTCGACTCAGTCCCAAAACTAATTTTTATCGAATGTGAAATATATATACACCGAGTTGCCAAAACTTGATATCCGCGCATCCATCCTATCCAAGCATATACCAGCAAACAACTTGAGATAAACATGCTTAAAATGTCCATAAAATGTTGAGTGAATCCATAGAGTTTATTAAATAAAGCAGAACACAAGTTTAGTTCATCAAATAACTTGTTGTACACGACAAGTTATTACCACTTTTCTATTGCTTGAGCCCATGAACCGAACCTTAACCTCTTATCATTATGTGATAAATACATACCCATTCGAGGTGTTTTGCCACACACCAATCCTCTCAATACAATATGTCCGTTAATCAGGTGTTCTCAATATGGATTCAGACACCGGACAGGGTTGTCAAACCTAATAGATCTATTTTATTGTACTAGCGCTTACCCTGAAAGGTAATTAACGGTTTACGACAATGGGACTTTCCAGGCATAAATACTCACAACAAATGAAATCACTTTCACATATCAAAATCACTTATGTTCATTTTTCAAAACAAGCATGTATCTCCCTCGCGGGTTTTCATAAAACAATTAAAAGATTAAAAGCGAGGCTATGAACTCACCTTATATGAAGACAACAATTAATTATGCTATCAACGATGAAGTATCGACGAGGACCTCGACCGCGACCTAAAATAATGTCGCTCGATTTAGAGAACGATCGACCGGTTCATAAGCCGCAATATATTTATATATATATATATATATATATATATATATATATATAGAAAATAATAAGAAGCATGCTTTGGAATCCACACTTGCGCCCTAGTTGTTACTCATTAAAATGTCTCATAATTAACATCTCATTCGTAAATATTTTATGTCACATTTCTAAAAACTTTCTATTTTCGGAAGATTTCTATTTTTGGAAAGTTACCGTTTCTAGAAAATTTGGATTTCCGAAGACGTTGACGTTGTCGACTAAATATCACCTCTCCCGATAACACCCATGGCCCAATGACCGACTTCTACCCTTTATTTCTGAATTACGCTTATAAACCCCTATTATAGAAGTTTATTATTTTTATACGTACTAATTTTTAGAAGCGAACGAGAACGTTCAAAATCATATTAGTTATAAAAAATAATGTTCGTTAAATTTTTACGAGCTTAAACGCGCCCGACGACAACAAAAAATCTTATTTAATTTTTCTATCAGCTTTGACTTTATATATATATAATTTTCTAGGTTTGACTTTGACATTTGACCTGACACTCCTATGTGGTTGTACCTGATTTCTTTACAGGATACGTAAAACCACATTTTGTACAACTTTCGTGCTTCGGCCGAGGACCGAAACGAACCAGAAAATGACCAAAATACCCTTTTTATTTTCTGCGCAGATTTAATATTTAACAAAAAAAGCTGATAATTATATATATATTTTCCCAACTTGTTTTGGCCGTAAAAACTTCGTTATTAGGAGTTACAGGACGATCCACCTATCGAAACGTTCATGAGGACGAACTCTATCATAATTCATGACCCAAAATCAGATCAAAAGTATTTTCGACACCTAAAAATGACGCGCAAGATTCTGCTCAAAATTACCTATGTGAAAACCCATTAAATCGCCATTTTCGCTTCACAATAACTTCAAAATACTCTTAACTAACCTATCTCCGACATCTAAACATCTCCAACCATTCACATGCGCCTCACAACCTATTCTAATGCAAGAACTAGTGGATTCCATGACATGCAAGTAACATGTTAGGAATACGAAAAGTATCGGTTCACTTCACAAAGTTTAGTCAATACTCGTATTAATTCTGAAACATGTAATAATAGTAAGCTAACCGGGCCAAAGTCACATGGAAAGCCCATAACCAAGCCCATGGCCGGTTATAGCTTAGAGTATTTATACTCTCTCTACATATGGAGAGGGTGTTGGTTGTTCATTTTTTCACACATAATTAATCTAATATTCTCTTCTTTGTTTCGTCTCTCAAAGGTGTTCAACCAACACCATTTCTCACTCTAAATTACTACAACTAAATTCCATACTATATGTTTTTAAGATATTTCTATAATTTGGTATCAAGAGCCATGAGGTGTTTGTGAAGGTTTTGTGTGCGTTTTTTTTTCTCTTTTTGATCGTTATTTTGGTTCGTATCCATTCAAAAAGTTTTCACTTTTTGAGGGTTTAAAAACCACAAAGCTTTAACCTTTCTTATTTATTTATCTTTGTTTAGGCTAGAAGTACAAGAAAATCTTTGAAATACCATCAAAAACTTTATCTTTTTAGTCTTTTTGGTTAGAAAAAAGTATTGAACCAAGAATCTTGATTTCAAATTATTCGTGTCAAAAAAGTAAATTGTGTTTTTTTAAGGTTCTATAGTCTAAGATATGTAAGAAAGTACAATAAAAAAAAGTGTAAAAAAGTCAAAAAGAAGTCTTTATAAAGATTTTTGATTTTAGAGTTTCGAAGTGTAGTCAGCTAATATTAACGTTTCCAAAGGTGAAGTATACGTGATCCCAGTTCAGGCGATTTATACTTAGTTTGTTTTTTTTGATATCTAAAGGCGAAGTATACATGATTCCTTGTTCAGGCGATTTATACGCTTTCCAAAGGCGAAGTATACGTGATTCCTTGTTCCGGCGATTTATACGTTTTCCCTATAGGCGAAGTATACGAGTGTTTGCTCATGTGATTTATATGTGTGTCATTACATAGATGATTTATACGTGAGTTATTACACAGGCGATTTATACATTAAGTTTCCTACAGGTGATTTATATGTTTGTTTTTTAAGGCTATTTATTGCAACTCCTTTAGGTGATTTTATACGTTTTGCCTGGGAGATTTATACCCTTTGCTTAGGAGAACACAACACTTTCATTAGGTGAAATTAATACGGTTGTTCTTGATTTGAAAATCCCATAAAAACTTGATTCATTGTTTTTATCAAGAAAATTGTAAAATCCGTTATGCCAAAGACTTCAATATCATTTATACGTTTTCCAAAGGCAAAGTATACGCGATTCCTTGTTCAGGTGATTTAAACGTTTTCCAAAGGCGAAGTATACATGATACCTTGTTTAGGAGATTTATACGTTTTCCCTATAGGCGAAGTATACGAGTGTTTGCTCATGTGATTTATACATGTGTCATTACACAGGCGATTTATACGTGAGCTATTACATAGGCGATTTATACATTAAGTTTCCTACATGCGATTTATACGTTTGTTTTTAAGGCGATTTATACGTCTTCATTTAGGTGATTTATACGTTTTGATTGGGAGATTTATACGCTTTGCTTAGGAGATTTATACGCTTTGCTTAGTTAAACTATATGAACAATGATATAATCAAAAAGCTCCAATATTATTATGATGAATAATACGAGTACTCTGTCTAGTACTAGGGTTTACAACCTTGAAGCTATGAATGTGTTTATGATGTGATGATGTAAACCATAACCTAGGATCTCCTTTTATACACCAAGGAGTCCTTTACAAGATAACTACAAATCTTCTAAAATTCTATAAGATATCAACATATCTTCTAACTATATAAGATATACATTGAATAAGTCCATACATATCACTAAACACGTCTTTATCTCTTCAATAGTCTTAATCTTCATGCATCAGTGTTAAGATAATACTGACAATATTAACTTTACTCTAGCAGTACTAACTAGTTAGTACTGTTAGTTATAACTCAAGCAGTACAAACTTTTGGCTTGGCAGTACAAAGTGTAAACCTTTAATTCCCAACAATCCTCCCCTAAACTTGTGATTTACCTTCAAATCATCAAGTTTCTTAATTAAAACTTATGTGCTGAGAGGATGCTTCCAAACACTTTACTGTCTTGGTCTGTTTACTAGTATGAAGATTTTACTTAAAAGCTCATCTGCTAGCTCTGAATGTTGATCCACTTGTAGCTTATTACACATCATCAAAGTCATAAGCCCTGTTATCAATGGATAATCTTTCTCAACCAGCATGAAAATATCATGTCCTCTCTCTGTAGACACATGATGAACACCACATGTATCATATAACCTCCATGTCAATGGATCATGCATATATCTCTAAGACTTCCATAACTCATCATCATCAACAGGTTTAAACAGTCTCTTCAACTCTACCTAAAGTTCTCTTTCTTTATCTTTAGTAAGTTCTGTTGAGTTGAATCATTCATGAACTAGACTCCATAGTCTTACTAGATCATCCCTGTCAAAATTCTTTAGCATATCTTTAAAGATCTGATATACCTCTGCGTGATTACCTACTCTGATGATCTTCCAATACATTCTTGAGTCTTTAGTGTAAACTTCCCAGTCAATGATTTGGTATTTGGTTTGTAGGGCTTCGACATTCATCCCTTCTTCTGGAACTATGATCATTAACTGTTGTAGTTGTTCTTGAGACAGTTCATCTGATTTTTTATCTTTTGATTCTTTAGCTGGTTCTGATCTTTCTGCTATCTTTTGTCTCTTTGAATTTTCTTCACCAAGTTCTTCTTTTGCACTCCTCTTTGAACTTCCAGTTACAACTTTAGGAACTCTATTATCACTCTTCATTAGAGTAAAAGTATTTACCCTCTTCATTGTTGCTTCAAATATAACTTTGATTTTATCAAAAGAGTACCCTCTCAACTGCTGTAGTGTATGACTTCCCATATACTTGATAAAGTTACACATATAAGACCTTTGTTGAGCCTGTGTGAGAGGCATGTTCCTCCTTTATTGAGCTCTTTGTTGGGCAAATTATCTCTTTCTTTCATTTATAAGCTCTACAAGCAATTTTGCTTTGTCAGCTTCAGAGTATCTTTCTCTTTCTTGTGCTTGTAACTTGTGAGTTAACTCTTCATCGGCTTCAATTTGAGCTTGTATGTTATCCCATTCTTCAGGTTTGAAAGTGCTTGCTTCTTCATGAATACAGGCAATCCTTTGCCTCTCTTCTTCATCAAATTTTTCTTGTAATCTTTGAGCTTCTTCAAACCCAAGCCTTTCTTGTTCTTGTTGTACTTTAATCTTGGTCTGTGTAGGCTCAGATTCCTCCATTATAGCTTTACCCTTGTCTTTTCTTTTTGCTGCACTCCTTCTGATGTACACTAAATCTTCAGTAGCAACATCATCAACAGAAACACCAACAGTTTTAACTTTAGGGCTGGCAGTACTAATTTCTGCACTAGCAGCATTAACTGGTACATTAGCAGTACTAACATCTTTAGCAGTGGTAAACTCAAAATCAGATTCCATTTCATGATCATGCCTCCCTTGATTCTGTGCACCCATCTGTACCAGACTAATACCCTCATCATCATCAATTTGAGAAATCTTCCTCCCCTGTTTGGAAGGATCCTCTTGAGCCAAAATTTCTGTATCTGAATCTTCTTCCTTTGAGAGAACCAGTCTGCGTTTTCTTCTTAACTTGTTGAGCTTATCCTCCAACCTCTTGACCTTCTTGATAAGCTTGGTATAGGTAGCACCATACACTTTCTTTGTCTGATGTAGGTCAGTTTCGAAAGATACAACCCTATCTGACAATTTTGTAACAAGATCCATCAATTCATTATGTTGCATTCTACCCTCATCACTTCCAAGTGTGTGAACTCTTGGGAGAGGTGAATCATGGGGCATGGCAAGGGTCTTATCAATGTTACCACTACCTTGTCTTGCATCTAAGCTAGAGACAGTAGTGGCAGCCCCTCCATGTCTGACATCCACACCTGTGGATGCAGCCTCATCTGCTACATGGGTCTGAGTAGGAGAATTGGGCTGAGGAACCTTGGTTTCCTGTCTGATAAAATCATTAAGTATTGGTGAATAATGTGGTTATGAGGTTGATGGAGCAACTGTGGGTGTGTGATGGGACTCAACTAGGATTGTTGATCCTTTACCCTGTAAAATTTGACACTGAACAAGCATTGTTTGAAACAATGGAGTGTCCACCCCAGTATATCCCTTGGAAGCTCTTTTCATATTGCTAAACAGTTTTTGAGTAAGGATAGGAGTAATATAAAGTCTTTTATGAGGTAAAATCAGTCTATTGTGCTTGTTCAAAAAGATTTGTATAAATCTTAGATACATCAAAAATTTAGTATTATTGTCCAAGTTTTTCACCATGCCATCAAATATCAGTTTTGAAAAATTAAAAGTTCTGTTTGTGGCCAAGCAAATGATAGCAGTTACTATATTGCTACTAAATTGTTCCCAAGTAGTTTTCTTGAAACTTAAACAGTGAAGGATGGTATGGATCAAAAATCTCCACTGAGGGGAAAAGTGTCCCTTTTGAAAAGTTAATTTATTAGAATTGGACACATACCCCATTAGAGCAAGTTGATCAAATTTTTTTATAGTAGGTAGATCAATAATACCATCAGAGTCTTCTAACTTGAGATGTCTTCTAATATATGCCTCAAAAACAACCTTGACTTTCCCATCTATTGTAGCAGTGATTTCCATGTCTCCATTATCAAGTGTGCTTGCAGTAGCAGTTTTCTAAAACTGTTCTATGAGAGAAACATAGAGAGTTGGACTTTTAGTGAAGGCATACCTAATGTGACTTGCAACGAGAAAATCAACTATCTGATGAAAACCTTCACTTCCTTCTGACTTCTGTAAGTAGGCAACCATGTTATGCTTGTCACAGAATTCCAAATTCGCCATTGATTAAGAAGGACTGATTAGTGTGCTGGGATATGATCGTGTATGAGAGAATGAGTGTTTGGTAGGGTCAATTGAGATAATATAGGTTACACTTAAGGTTTTGATTGGACCGACTAAATAAAAGTTGGTCTTATCTTGGAGCAATCGAAGGATTTATAGAAAGATCAAGAATTATCCAAATTAAGGAAACCTATAAGCAAAGTAGTTGGCAGAAATATCTCAACGACTATGTTTAATTAAGGATATTCTGTTTTACCCCAAACAGTACTAACGGTCTTCTAGCAGTACTAAAATTTAGCCTAGCAGTACTAAGTTATGTCCAGCAATACTAACTTTGGAGATACCAGTTTTAACCTTAATTTCGTTCAAAAGGATTTCCATCATCAATCTTGATTCTCACAAGTTCTCTTTCTGTTTTTATTCTCACTATTTCTCTCAATTCTTTTAAGCTCACTGACAGACATAAATTTGATTTCAAGAAAAAGATTTAAAAGACTTCCCAACTCAGGTGTAAACTTAGCATTAACCCTTGTCAAGTTATCCCTAAATCCATTCTATCATTAATCAGCAGCAAACTTCAACAAACTCCACTACTTGTATCACCAATTCCAATCATACTGCTTTGCTTATCCTGCAAGTGTTAGTCCAAAACCAAGAAAACACAATCCAAAGCATTTTCTTCAAAACAGTTGTAATTATAACTAACAGTTTTAACAAGCAGTCTTAAGTATAACTAACAGTACTAATTATACTTAGCAGTACTAAGTGACACAACTAACAGTATTAATCCTTTACAAAACTTTACAAAGACACAAAGAGATTAAAACTTTAAGGGTTTAGCATTCCAATACTTGCAACCAAGTATTGAAACCTTCCCACATCTAAAGCTTTTGTAAGTAAGTTTGCAAAATTGTCATCTGTGTGTATTTTAACCACTTGAATTAACTTTTTATCATTGCAATCTCTTATAAAATGATATCTAATCTCTATGTGTTTTGTTTTAGTACGAGAAACAGGATTCTTAACAATACATATAGTAATGTTATTGTCAATATTAATCATGGTGTGCATAAAATTATACCCATAATCCAGCATTTTATTATGAATCCAGAGTACTTGTCTACATCAACTAGCAGCAGCCACATATTCAGCTTCGGTAGAGGAGGTAGCAACCACAATTTGCTTTTTGCACTGCCATGATATCAATATGCATCCTAGGAACTGACAACCTCCTATTGTTGATTTCCTATCTAAACTAGGTCCAACATAGTCACTGTTAGAATATGCCACCATATCAAAGGGAGAATCTCTAGGATACCAAAGACCTAATTTGGGTTGGCCTTTTAGATACATAAAAATCCTTTTTACAGCATGTGAGTGTGAAACTTTGGGTGTGACTTGAAATCTGGCACATGCACATATTGCAAACATAATATCTGGCCGGGATAATGTATGATACATCAATGATCTAATCATTGACCTGTAGAGATGAACATCAACATCATCACCATCTGAGTCTTTGAGCAAAGGCTTTTCTATATCCATGGGTGTGCTAGCTGTCCTAACATCTATAAAACCAAACTTCCTTAATATGTCAGCTACATATTTATCCTGGCTGATAAAAATTCCATCTTCTTTCTGCTTCACTTGCATACCTAAGAAGAAAGTGAGTTCTCCCATAGAACTCATCTGGAATTTGTCATGCATCAGTGTCTCAAATTTAATACACAACTCCTTCTTTGTAGAGCCAAAGATAATGTCATCAATATAGACCTATACAAGCAAAATATCCCCTTTTTGCTTCTTGATAAACAAGGTATGATCAATCTTTCCTTTGTGAAACCCATTGTCGATTAAGTACTTGGCCAGGTTTTATACCAGGCTCTTGGAGCTTGATGCAAACCATAAAGTGCTTTCACCACTTTGTAGACTTTGTCTGTATTGTCAAGATCTTCAAACCCTGGAGGCTGACACACATATACCTCCTCTTCAATCTTACCATAAAGGAAAGCACTCTTCACATCCATCTGATACACCATAAATCCCATAAAGGAAGCATAAGCTAAGAACAATCTTATTGCCTTAATTTTTGCTATAGGGGCAAAAACTTCATCATAGTCTATGCCTACTTCTTGAGTATATCCCTGAGCAACCAGCCTTGCCTTGTTCTTGATGACTATGCCTCTCTCATCTTTCTTGTTTCTAAAAATCCATTTTGTACCAATGGCCCAAGACCACAGCCTAGATGCTTCTCAAGCCGGCTATAAAGAGAGGACCATTATCACATTTTTAGGGAGTTTTTTTATGTAGTTTTTTCTAAGTTTTTATAAAGTCTTTTATTTAAGTTTATTGTACTTTTTAGCTTATTGTACTTTCTTTTAAGGCCTTGTACTCAGAATATGACAAATAAAATATATCTAAAAACTTAGAAAAAAGTGATTTGCTAATTTACCTACATTATATATATATAAAGTCAATAAAAAACTCCCTAAAAAGTACAATAAACATAAATAAAAGAAAGTTTATTTAGCAAATCACTTTTATCCAAAGTGATAAACCAACTCACAAATAAAATATAGTTCTGGAAGTATCACCTTCGAAAGTAACCCCATCTAGTCGTTTCCCGAGTCGTTTTTGTTTCGACGAGGCGTGAATTGAACTTCTTGTTGAAGTTTGTAATCGAGTGTTTGAATATTTTAAGGATTTTTGGTTTATTTTTCTAAATCTACCAACAAAATTTTAAAAGCATATAAAGTAAATTAAACAATTAAGGCAATTATGATTCTAAATTAAAAACGTTAACGGTAATTAAGGAAACGCGATAAATTAAGCAACTAAATCAAAATTTAACCCTAATAATAATGGCACTTCCACAGAAGAACCAGATGAATTGGTCGGATGATTCCATGAGAATTAAACCATTGGGAGATAAAGAAGAATATTTTTGAGAAATTTTTTTTATTAAAAACAAACACAATACAACTATTATGCTAAAAATAAAGAGGCTAAGAGAATAGAGATACCAAATATGATGAAAAGTGCAAAAAATGACGAGATGAGACCCGCTCCATAAACGCCAAAACTATTTAGTAACTCCATTCATTAAACTCAAAATTACCGCTTAAACCAATAATCTTTCATCCAAATTTAACCAAGACATGAATAATGTTCAACCGATCCAAACGAGATCAACAAAATATATATGTCATGCCCATCGGTTCTTTCTTCTAAAATCTATACCTTCATCTAAATAAATTCACAAATGGGGATAAGACAAAATATTATAAAATGCCACAATCACAATCGAAAATGAATATGCTCACTTGGTAACTTACGTTTACATTCCATTTAAGAAATGAATAAATCTGCTACTAAACATTATTTTATCTAATATGTGAATAGAGAATTCATACAAGCAAAAAGAACGAATGAAAAGGACCTGATGCACATGATATAAAAGATGAATGTAAACAAGATCTGATGCTTATCTATTAATTAGAGTAAGATATTCAGCCCCTGCTGCATCCAATAACTGATAAAAGCTTAAAGACAAAGATATGTAGGAAAAGACATAAAAGTAAATTATAGAGGAAAAAAATGATGATCCGAAAAGTAAAATTTATATCTCTATTTATAGCCAAATGTTGTGTATGGAAGGGTTGGTGAGATTTGATCTTGTCCATTTATCTTGAAACTGCATATTAATTGCTTTGATCTTGCCCATTTATTCCTCTAATCATGCTATAACTGATTATGGAAAGCCATAATTGTCGCCAATCAACATTAAACCCGCACATTTATTGCTTTGACCTTAACCATTCATACCCTTTTTGGGTTTATTTTATTATATTTCAAATTGGGAAGATGCAGGGTGACGATCGTTAGTGTTAGGACTAACGGTGAAAGCGTTCAAGGACTAACGGTGCAAGCATTCAAGGACTAACGGTGCCATGGTATAGGTAAACGGGCGTTAAGTCTTAGACTTGGGCTTGTTTTGGCTTACTAAGATGCTTATGTCCTCGGCTTTGGTTTTCCATGCTCTTTCCAATCCCGTGCTTGGTTTTGTCTAGTTTTTGCCTTGTTTTTTTTGTATTTTTGTTGATATCCGATACCTGTACAGTACACACTGCAAAACAGGCATATATTTGGCATTTTATGTCCGTTTTTGGTTATTTAAGCTCGTTTTATTGAGATAAAGGTATGTGTATTTAAGCACATACCAAAACCCCTCATACTAAACTATTGCTGTGTCTTTACGTAATGAAATAAATCCATGTTTAGAAAACCAAAAATTTCAATCCTCTTAAATTAGATACCTTAAAAAGTAGCAAAGTGTAAATTTTAAAGGGATTAAGAAATTACTAGTTTTTAAACACTCCCCATTTTTACCATTTTCTTTATTGCACACATATTTTTCTTATTTTTTATTATGTACAACATGCTTGACTTTCATTATTGATAATAACATTTAGGATTACTGAATAAGAAACACCTCAATCCTAAGGTGACCTAGAATGATAAATTCATCGTCCCTGATTTTTTCACTTATTCCCAAACTAAGCTTAAAAACAAAATCTTTGTTAATTACAAGTTGGGATGCTAACGCTACTCATATTTGCAATTTGTGTAAAACTTCTCCTCCCGACAGTTATTATATATTAAGGTGTGTGTGCTCAGTTTGAATTTTTACCATCCAAACCACTTTTTAGATAGTTATAACCTTTCCAAGTTTCACGTTCCACTTTTAGTTATACGAATTCAAAGGTGAGATTGTCCCATGTAGCAACATTTCTTCTTGGCACATCCCAACCTCGTCGGCTAAGTGACCGGGCTTTTGACACCCCTTAGAGGATAATTTGTCAAGACTTTCTGACTTTTGAACCCTTTACTAAAAATTTTCCGTAAAACTTAGTAAGTTTATAACTCAAAGCAAGCTAATTCCTCCAAAATTAAGACATTGTAGGTAAGTTAATTCCTTTAGAGTGACTTTCTTCTCGGAACCTCCCGACCTCATCGGTCAAGTGCCCAGGCTTTTGACACCTCACAGAGAATACTAATAAGAATTAACAAACGTCCGGTTTCAAAATTTTTATAGGGATTAACAAGTTTAAGTTCAAAAGAATGTTTAAACTTTAGAAAAAGACATTTTCCCTTTATTTATTAAGCAACATATACTAGCAACATTATTATATTTTTCACATCATTTTCATTTATTTTTTCATTTTTTTGCAACATTTATATTTACACCGTATACAGGGAAAATTTCTTTTTAGAAAATTAAAACATATTTTGATCAAAAACTCTTATTTATCAATTCATCGATAAAGCTTTTTACTCTAAAAATGTTGATCTTAACGGACTTTTAAGAGTGATAAAACTCTAACTTGTCTTTCAAAAAGAGCACGTATTATTAGTCATTTTAGAAGCTACTGGGAGAAAAAGCCACAAATTACACTTATGAGCTTTTAAGATTTCCAACTAATCCTTGCTTAGCATTCCAACTTATATTTAACTCTATTATTTCTCGTTCTTCGCAAATTTAAAATCTTTAATAAAAAGATTCGAGAATGCTTAGCCAAATAAAATTAAACTTTGCATATTAAAGTCATTTATGAAAAATTGCAAAATCTTGGCCTTTTGAGCTAGAATTCGCATTTTAAAGCTTCTTGTATAAAAGACTAGCAAAAGCTCATACATTTATAAAGGTTAAGGGAGTAAGCTAGAGCTCAACATGCTCGGTCAGGTCAAAAATTATTCTTATTCTCACCAGCGGAAAGTCAACATTTATGATAAACACTTAATTTATTTTTGCAATTTTTTTTTAAATTTTGGTATAAAATCATATTTTTTTGTATTTTCTTGGTAAAACAGGGTTACATGAAAGATATAGACAAATGCAAGTGGGATCAAATTGATATATTCCCCCCTCATACTAGAACGATACATTGTCCTCAATGTGGGGGTTGCCACCCCCCTTAAACTAATTTCAATGTATATTCCTAATATAAAAGGGAATATCACGTAAATCTAAAGCCGTTTATTAATTATGCCAAATATTAAACGTTAGTCAATAAGATCAAGGATATAGGATTCCCAAAATACGCATGCAAAGGAATAAGGACCGAGTGAGCGTTGGACAAAACCACGAGCACGAGAGTCTTCATAATCTGGGTAATCCTGACAAATCATCACAGACAAAAAAATACAAGATTGGAAGAGGCGATCCCCCTCACGTCACACTTATTAGAAAATAGACAGAAAACAGAAACACGAGTTGCCTCCCAAGAAGCGCTTATTTTTGTTAACCGAGTCTTGAGCCTGACTTGATCCCCCATACTGGATTTGGTCAAGGAGGATAGAAATGGAGATAAGGAACATCCAAGATTGGCATGTCCCCTCCATAGATCATCATCGGGCTTTTATTAAAGAAATTATGACTAATCTTGAGAGCTTTAAAGCCCCGATGAGACATTTGAAGTTTTCTTGTTGAATCTCCCAAAATATCTTCCACCACATCTGTAGTTAAATCTCCCGAATCGGACTCATCATCAGCGTAGACATATTCATACTCCGATGGAGATATGATGTGAGCAAGATCATCGTTGAAAATCTCAGATGCAGAATCACTCTCATCGTCGAATGATTCATACTCTGGAAGAGAAATATCTATATGAATAGTAGAACTGCCACTATTATCCTTTTCAAAATCATTTTTAGAATTAAGCTCTTTCGGAGGGCGAGGAGATGAGTTGTCTTATAATAACTTCTTAATAAGATGAATGGCTTCCTTCGGATCAAAGTTGGTTTCAGCAATTCCCGGTGGAATTGGATTGATAAGAGAGAGCTCACCGGTGAACTCCTCAAGAAGGAAATCAATCTTGGGGGAAGTTATCACGGTATATTTATTAAGCAATGATTCTATTAAATCAAATTCAGCATTAAAGTGATCATTTTCATTTCCCGTCGGAATTGAATCAAGATCTTCTAACACCTTATTATAAAGCGGATTAATCTCACTAGAAAAGATTTCTTCATCAAATTCGAGAAGAGGGTTTGAGTAAATTTTAAAATTTTCTACCGAAACATCTTCCTTAGAAGATGACTCATCATCACTAGAGGTATAATCAACATTAGAATCGAAGAGAGGATTAGAGAAAATCTTAGAATCATTGTTAAAATCAGGAGAATTATTACAAAAAGGCAAATCACACTCGCTTACGTAATCGGATAAATCCTTGAATTCACTTGGGGTTAGATTAAGGTTCTCAACATTGGACTCAATTTCTTCGTCTGAGTCCGTTTCCGAAATAGTGTCAAGATGCTCATCCTCCATTACGAGAGAGTCCGTAATTGGTAAGTCGGGTGTGATTGCATTTGATGGAGGAGTTTCATCAATACTCTCTCTGTAGAAATCATCATCATCGTCAGAATAGTAAACGGGAGGCTTCTAATATTGAGAACTATCTTGCTCTTCCTGCTTTAGTTGATTCGAAGTATTACCAAGAGTTGGTAAATCTTTAGAGAATTAAAGCAGCAATTCTTGCATACTTTCTGTATCAATCTTCTTTTCTTCCAAAGTTTGCATAACTGTAAGAATACTCTCCTCAGCTAGCAATACTGCAATACTCTTTTCTTCAGGAGGTTGATTATTATTTTTCAAACAGGTTCGTATAGCTTTTATTAGTTTCTCTTTAGCAAGCAACATTTCCGTACTCATTTCCTGACGAGGTTGATGAATGACGGGATACTGCAGGGGTTGGAATTGGTCAAAACTGAAAGAATTAGAATTATAGCAAAAATTGGGCTCATAGAAATTTTGATTCATCGGTTGACACTCAAAAGTCGCATGAGGACCCCACAGTCTTCACAACAAAGATATTGTTGTGGAATTGGTGAAGTTTATGGAAAATTATCATGGTTTTGATTGATAACACGAGTACTGATTGTATAATAAACGGATCTGTTGTGATGGACAAATCGTATACCATAGATGAGCGTCGTTCCAACATAACTACAAGTAGAACATTGAAAACATCAATTATCATCACTCAGACTTCCACAGAAGAAACAGATGAATTGGTCAGATGATTCCATGAGAATTAAACCATTGGGAGATAAAGAAGAATATTTTTGAGATTTTTTTTTAATTTATTTATTAAACACAAACACAATATTTTTGGTAAATGGAAGTCAAATTGCTCATCTCGGGTAAGCTATCCAGTTTACGCACAAGAAGCTGGAGAAGCGACAAAAGCGCGAAGCAGATATTAAAACTTCTCTTCTTCTTGGGTCAAAGTTCGTCGGGTATCGACCCTCCTTATAACCTCTTTTGATAGTTTGTTATAATATAAAGGTGAGTACGTTTATAACAATGGACCAAATCAATTTCTTTTGTTGGTTTTTTTTAAATTAGGTTACTTAATATAATATTATATATTATATATATATATATATATATATATATATATTTATATATATTATATTATATATATATATTATATATATATATATATAGGGGACCATTCAACACAAAACTAATTTTTTGTACAGAACCTACAGAACCACTTTGCACCAATAGAAATTTAGTATATTATTATATGTTTTTCTTAATTCAGAAGGGTATAATAGTAAAAACATATTTTTTTTTGAATTTTTGAATTTAAAAAATGTTTTTTTATTTCTTTAATTTTCAAAGTTTTTTTTTTAAATTTATACTTTTTTTAATTTTATACTTTTTAAGGTTGCATTTGGGTTTGGTAGATATTGTAATTTTTACATATGTTTCTTGCGTAATAAAATTGTTTAGGACATCAAACTTATTTTTTAAATGGTAATTGACTTATGTTTAGCTTTTACATTTTGTAATCATTGAGATTTAAATAACAAATATAAACAGTAACATATACGTGCGAAACTCTAAATTTATTACCAAAGATAACAATCTTAATATACAATACACAAATTTTGATAATCAAAATGAAATACATTAAATTAATTATGGATGTGACACTGAGATTAAAAATACAATATATGCACGGCTTCGAGAACATTTATGCACGGCTTCGAGAACATATATGCACGGCTTCGAGAACATTTGTGCACATTTAAAAGCATAAGTGCATCCATTAATTATCTTGAACATATATGCACGGCTTCGAGATCATTTGTGCACGCAATCTAAAATCCATGCACCAGCAACATATTACTTGTATATACTCGGTGCTTAAGGCTTGTGAGTTCACCCAATGCCCATGAACCTGTTATTTTAAATAAAAATAAATTAGAAAATACTTTTTAAGGTAAGCCGAAAGCTCTAAATACTATTGTATGCTTGTAATAGTTACATCAATCATTACTCAAGGTTTTGCTATAAGCCTTTTTAAGGTAAAGCCAAAAGCTAAAAAACAGTTTGGAACCATGCTTTGATGTGGTGATAAAGTCGACCAGCTGGGTTATTTAGCGTTACAGAAACAGGTTAGGGGAAGTTATCACGGTATCTTTATTAAGCAATGATTCTATTAAATCAGATTCAGCATTAAAGTGATCATTTTCATTTCCCGGTGGAATTGAATCGAGATCTTCTAACACCTCATTATAAAGCGGATTAATCTCACTAGAAAAGATTTCTTCATCAAATTCGAGAAGAGGGTTCGAGTAAATTTTAAAATTTTCTACCGGAACATCTTCCTCAGAAGATGACTCGTCATCACTAGAGGTATAATCAGCATTAGAATCGAAGAGAGGATTAGAGAAAATCTCAGAATCATTGTTAAAATCGGGAGAATTATCACAAAAAGGCAAATCACACTCGCTTACGTAATCGGATAAATCCTCGGATTCACTTGGGGTTAGGTTAAGGTTCTCAACACTGGACTCAATTTCTTCGTCCGAGTCCGTTTCCGGAATAGTGTCAAGATGCTCATCCTCCATTACGAGAGAGTCCGTAATTGGTAAGTCGGGTGTGATTGCATCTGATGGAGGAGTTTCATCAATACTCTCTCTGTAGAAATCGTCATCATCGTCAGAATAGTAAACGGGAGGCTTCCAATATTGAGAACTATCCTGCTCTTCCTGCTTTAGTTGATTCGAAGTATTACCAAGAGTTTGTAAATCTTTAGAGAGTTGAAGCAGCAATTCTTGCATACTTTCTGTATCAATCTGCTTTTCTTCCAAAGTTTGCATAACTGTAAGAATACTCTTCTCAGCTAGCAATACTGCAATACTCTTTTCTTCAGGAGGTTGATTATTATTTTTCAAACAGGTTCGTATAGCTTTTATTAGTTTCTCTTTAGCAAGCAACATTTCCGTACTCATTTCCTGACGAGGTTGATGAATGACGGGATACTGCGGGGGTTGGAATTGGTCAAAACCGGAAGAATTAGAATTATAGCAAAAATTGGGCTCATAGAAATTTTGATTCATCGGTTGACATTCAAAAGTCGCATGAGGACCCCCGCAGTCTTCACAACAAAGATATTGCTGTGGAAAACTTGGTGAAGTTTGTGGAAAATTATCAAGGTTTTGATTGAAACACGGGTCCTGATTGTAAACAAACGGAACTTGTGATGGACAATCGTAACCATAATGAGCGTCGTTCCCACATAACTCACAAGTAGAACATGGACATCCATATTCATCACTCAGACTTCCACAGAAGAAACAGATGAATTGGTCGGATGATTCCATGAGAATTAAACCATTAGGAGATAAAGAAGAATTTTTTTGAGAATTTTTTTTTTTTATTAAAAACAAACACAATATTTTTGGTAACCGGAAGTCAAATTGCACACGGTAGCTCTCTAGAAAAACGCACAAAGAAGCGGAGGAGCGGGTAAGCGCGAAGCATTTTAAAAACCTTTTCCTTTCGGGTCGAAGTTCGTTGGATCAACCCTCCTTATACCTCTCTTATAGTTTGTATTTCTAAAGGTGAGCCGATTATAACAAATGACAACTCGTTTCTTTTGTTGTTTTTTTAATTTTTTTAATTTTTGATTACTTTATAATATTTTTCTATTTTTTTACACGAAAATATTCACAAAAACAAGAATAACTTCCGAGGAAGGATCTTTAAAAAACAATCTTCAAACAACAACTTGAAATTCGTAACATAGCCTCCCTGGCAACGGCGCCAAAAATTGATCGAGTCAATAGTATATATATATAATATAGGTAAATTAGCAAATCACTTTTATCCAAAGCGATAAACCAATTAACAAATAAAATATAGTTCCAGAAGTATCGACTTTGAAAGTAACCCCTTCAAGTCGTTTCCCAGGTCGTTTTTGTTCCGACGAGGCGTGAATTGAACTTCTTGTTGAAGTTTGTAATCGGGTTTTTGAATATTTTAAGGATTTTTGGTTTATTTTTCTAAATCTACCAACAAAATTTTAAAAGCATATAAAGTAAATTAAACAATTAAGGCAATTCTGATTCTAAATTAAAAACGTTAACAGTAATTAAGGAAACGCGATAAATTAAGCATCTAAATCAAAATTTAAGCTTAATAATAATGGCAAAAATAAACATGGCAATTACCACTATTATGCTAAAAATAAAGAGGCTAAGAGAATAGAGATACCAGATATGATAAAAAGTGCAAAAAATAACGAGATGAGACCCGCTTCATAAACGGCAAAACTATTTAGTATCTCCATTGATTAAACTCAAAATTACCACTAAAACCAATAATCTTTCATCCAAATTTAACCAAGACACGAATAATGTTCAACCAATCCAAACGAGATCAACAAAATATATATGTCATGCTCATCAGTTCTTTCTTCTAAAATCTATAGCGTCATCTAAATAAATTCACAAATGAGGATACGACAAAATACTATTAAATGCCGCAATCACAATCGAAAATGAATATGCTCACTTGGTAACTTACGTTTAGATTCCATATAAGAAATGAATAAATATGCTACTAAACATTATTTTATCTAATATGCGAATAGAGAATTCATACAAGCAAAAAGAACGAATGAAAAGGACCTGATGCACATGATATAAAAGATGAATGTAAACAAGATTTGCTGCTTATCTATAAATAAGAGTAAGATATTCAGCCCCTGCTGCGTCCAATAACTGATAAAAGCTTAAAGACAGAGATATGTAGAAAAGACATAAAAGTAAATTACAGAGGAAAAAAATAATGATTCGAAAATAAAATTTCTATCTCTATTTATAGCCAAATGTTGTACATGGAAGGGTTGGTGAGATTTGATCTTGTCTATTCATCTTGAAACTGCATATTAATTGCTTTGATCTTGTCCATTAATTCCTCCAATCATTCTATAACTGATTATGGAAAGCCATAATTGTCGCCAATCAACATTAAACCTCCACATTTATTGCTTTGACCTTAACCATTCATACCCTTTTTGTGTTTATTTTATTATATTTCAAATTGGGAAGATGCAAGGTGACGACCGTTAGTGTTAGGACTAACGGTGCAAGCGTTCAAGGACTAACGGTGCCATGATTTGGGTAAACGGGCGTTAAATCTTGGACTTGGGCTTGTTTTGGCCTACTAAGATGCTTATGTCCTCGGCTTTGGTTTTCCATGCTCTTTCCAATCTCGTGCTCGGTTTTGTCTGGTTTTTGCCTTGTTTTTTTGTCTTTTTGTTGATATCTGATACCTGCACAATACACAACGCAAAACAAGCATATATTTGGCATTTTATGTCAGTTTTTGGTTATTTAAGCTCGTTTTATTGAGACAAAGGTATGTGTATTTAAGCACATACCAGACCCTTTTTCCTTTAGGTAAATCCACTAGAACCCAAACCTGTTATAGCTTAAACTGTAGAAGCTCTTCTTGCATTGCTTCTACCCAAGCTGAATCACTTAGAGCTTTGGCAATCCTTTTGGGTTCTTCCTAGGATAGGAAACAAGCAAACAGACAAGTATGAAGGTCTTCATGAGTTTTCCCTTCATAAACAGCACTAATAAACCCTTGATCATTTGTAGTCTTTGTCATTCCTCTTGTCAGTACACCAGATTATATATCACCAATCACTTGAGCAAGTGAATGATCTTTATGAATTCTTGTATTGGGAGTAGAGGAAACTAGATATGTGGTAGTAATGTTGCTCATATCCACTTCTGTTTCATACCCAGAGAGATCATTATATGTGGCTTCAATTGGAGCTGTAGTAACTTTTGGATTAACAGTATTAATATTTGAACTACCAGTATTAACATTTATACTGGTAGTACTAATACTTAGCCCAACATCATTATAATCTTAAGAGTTGTTTGCAAGCCTTTCTTGATCATCCAATCCACTATCTTTACTGACACCTTCATCTTCTTTCTTTCCAATATCACTAGAAAGTTATGGTTCAGCATCACTAGCATTCTTTGAAAAGGAATCAAATAGTGAATCATCTTTCCATAGTGTCATCACAATGTAGTCTTGGCTAGATCCTGTCTCCTTGTTAGAGTCACCTGCACCAAAACTTTACTTTTGTTCTTGCAAAATCATTAGAGTTTGTACCTGCAACAACTGGTACATAATTCATTGATTGTGTTAGAACATCAATGTCAAACAACCACTTTGGTCTATCACCTGCAATAATAGGTTTATCCTCTAAGAACTTAATATGCAAGCTTTCTTCTCCTTTCCTGGTTCTAATGTTGTATACCCTAAAAGCCTTGCTATTTAATGAGTATCTAATAAAGAATCCATCATCTAACTTGCCATTAAACTTACCCAAATGATCTAAGGTATTAAGAATGATAACATGACACCCAAATGGTCTCATGAAGCTTAGAGCAGGGGTTCTACCTCTAACCAGTTCATAAAGGGTCTTGTTATGAGGCTTGACAACTAATACCCTATTATGTACATAGCAAGCAGTGTTAACTGCTTTAGCCCAAAATGTAGTGGGTAACTTAGAGTCTGCTAACATGGTTCTAGCTGCCTCAATCAGTGTCCTATTTCTCCTTTCAGCAACACCATTTTGCTGAGGAGTTCTAGCTACACTATATTCCCTCTTAATGCCTTTCTTTTCACAAAACTCACTCATAACTCTATTCTTAAACTCTGTTCCATTGTCACATCTGATTACTTTTACTTTCTTATCAACTAGATTTTCTATTTCAGTTATAAAGCTCTTAAGGATACCACTAGTTTCATCCTTAGTTGCTAAAAAGAAAACCCAAGTAAATCTGCTATAATCATCAGTAACAACAAGACAATATTTCTTATTCATTAAGCTGCTCACATAAGTTGGACCAAACAAGTCCATATGCAACATGAATAAAGGTTGAGAAATAGAGTTCTGAATCTTGGACTTACAAGAGGCTTTGTGTTGCTTTCCCTTAAGACAAGCAACACAAGTTTGGTCATTTTCAAAACGTTTTGTAGGTAAACCTCTTACAAGGTTATCCTTAACAAGTTTATTAATAGTTTTAAAATTTATATGACCTAGCCTCCTATGCCATAGCATTGATTCATCAAGTGTGGCTTTTGCAACAAGACAGGTTAAACTCTCTTTAGGAACAATGTTCTTCATATCAACACTGTACATATTGTTCTTTCTAGGAACTTTAAGTAAAACCTGACTTTCATCAGCTAACTTAAAGTCAGGAGACAGAACAAAACATCCAGTGTCAGTAAAAAGAACATTGTTCTTTTTGTCACACATCTGTGAAACACTAAAAAGGTTAAACTGTAACTCCTTGACAAAGTACACATCCTCAAAATCAAGCTTACCAGTTTTAAGAGTTCCTTTACCAGTAATTCTTCCTCCTTTGGCTCCTCCCCCAAATGTAACATATCCTCCATCAAATTCTTTGAAGTCTGAGAGATAGGACATGTTGCTTGTCATGTGCCTTGAGCATCCACTATCAACATAGCCTTGATCTTCTATTTGTAGATGACCCTGCACATAAAATAAGGAAATTAGTTTCCTTTAGGGACCCAAGCCATCACTGACTTGGATCTGCCTCTTACATCAACATAATTATGTCTCTTGAAAGTAAGTGATGCACTGTTAAGTTTGGTAGGTCGCCAAACCCAACATGTTGAGGCCTTAACAACATTAACCTGATTTGCCATGACAGCATTAACTACTGTTGTATTTGGCCTAGCAGTATTAATTGCTTTTTGCCTAGCAGTATAAAGTTTTCCCTTAGCAGTATTAACTTTTTGGTAAAAAAAATTGCGAGTTAATGCTGTTTGTGTTTGATAGGGACTCTTTTCAGTTGATTGTGCTGATTTAGAAAAACATGACATTGGTCTAGCACTATAAACTATAGTTTTAGGATGAGCGGTATTAATAGGCCTAGCAGTATTAAGTGGTCTTAGGCCAGTTTTCATTAAAACTGCTCTTGGAGCCATGTTCCTTTAAGTACTAGGGTGAGCTTTTTGAGCAGAATAATTGTAATTCACCATTGTATAATTATTACTAGATACCATCCTTTCCCTTTGATGGTAATTGCAGTTAGCCTACATATGGTCAAAACTTTCACAAACAAAACAAGCTTTATTGTACATCACAAAGTCACTTCCTAGCTGTTGGGATTTCTGATTATTCCAGTTTCTTTGATTTCCCCTAGGAGTTTATGATCTGTACATTTCAGTATATTTAACTGGTTTCCTAACTAGTTTTTCTTGTTGTTGAGGTGTAATAAAATTTATCTTAGCAACAGTAGGAAAGACAGTTTTCTTTTCTAACTTATCATTTGATACCAATTCCTCAACCAATGGGGCATTAGGAGATTCATAACCTCATTAGAGATGTCTTCACTAACACTCTTACTAATCTTAGCTCCATAGCCTTCAAACTCAGGCTGTTGGAACTCCTCTAAACTAGAGTTGGACAAATCAATAGTTGGGGTGAAAATAATCCTATAGGAGGAGGTGGAACAACATTATAGCTCACAAACCCTAAACCCTTTATACTTTTATTAGGTATCTGACTCCCTATTAATTTGTCTAGACTTTTAGAAGAATTGTCAAAATTTTCAATCTTAAGTTGATTGCTTTCTTTGTCTTGCTTAAGCTTTTCTAACTCACTTTTAAGCACACTAATTTCTGAGTCTTTATATGAGATATCTCTTTTTAGAACAGCAAGTTGCTCACAAAATAGAACCTCATTCTTTTTGTAAAAGACAAGTTGTTCTTCTACAGATGCTAACCCTCTTTTATAAGTAGCTAGGTTGAACTCATATTTATTAAACTCTATTCTTAAATCATCAAGTTGAGTTTTAAGAGTTTTAAAGCTTTTTAGACAGGTTTTTGAACAAGTTTTATCATTATGTACCTCAGAGTCTGAAAAAGCCATAAGAGCCATGTCTGAAGGGACTTCTTCATCTGCCATAAAGCTCCAGTCAAAACCAGCTCCATCAATAGCCAACATGGCTTTGGAAGAAATTTCTTCCACATTTATAGTCCTTCTAGAGCTGTCTTGATTCCTGCTCCTGTTATCTTGATTCCTAGGTCCTCTGCATTCCCTTGCAAAGTGTCCCAACTTGTGACAGTTGAAACACTCCACCTTTGACTTGTCATATCCAGCTGTGTCACTCCCATTGATAGTAATCTTTCTACCAGTTTTCTAGAAAAACTTTCTTGTCCTCATGCTCAGCAATGCTAACTGCCACTTCAAATCCATCTCTTCTAAATCATCTTCATGGATTTGTTCAAGATTCTCATGTACATGTTGAGACCCATTTGGTTGACTGGCCAAAAATGCATAAACACTGTCATCACTTAAGTTAGCAGTACTAGCAGTGCTAGCTTGAGTATTAGCAGTACTAACTCCATAAGCAATATTAACTTCATTAGTACTGCTAGTAGATGACATAAAAGGCAAGTTCTGAGAACTTGAGCTTGCAGTTCCTTTAACCTCTTGTTCAATAATCTTGAAATTGTTGTAGATATCATCAAATCTCATTGTGTCTAGATCAGGTTTATTCCTCCAGACCACAACATGAGTATTCCACTCAGAAGGCAGACTTCTCAAAAATTTTAAATTAAGATCTTCTTGTGAAATATTTTCACCAAGGATAGCCAACTGACTTACAATCTTCTAAAGCCTGTTAAAAATAGAATCAAGAGACTCTATGCTTGGAGCACTAAAGTTCTCATACATTTGCTTTAGAAGAGTCTTCTAATTCTTCTTTGTGGCATCATTACCACCAAATCTTGTTTGTATAGCAGCAAACAAAGTCTTGGCATCCTTGTACTGATTAAATGTCTGTATATGTTCATTTGGAAGTGCCATTAGCAACATACTTCTTTCCTTCACATCATTATTCTTTTGAGTCTTTTCATCAGAAGTTATAGGACCTGATATTAATGTAGTTGATGAACCATCAGCATTTGTTGTTGTTTGAGTTGCTGGTTTGAATGAGTTTCCATTCTCTATGACATCCCATAGAGCATAGTCTTGTTCTTGAAAGTATTGCTCAATTCTTAGCTTCTACATATCATATTCACCCTATTTGAGAAGGGGCAACTTTGCAGTAGTATTGGTTTGGACAGTTTCTAGATCTGTCTCTTCCTTAAGTAAAGAGATCTTCTTGTTAGTTTCTTCTAGATCAAAGTTTCAGAACACAAGCTCTGATACCACTTGTTGATCTCAACTCAGATATTGCTAACCTTGTAAAAAGTTTAGTTGTATTGAATAGATTCAAGACAACTATGCTAAAAACTTTGTTAATACTAAAGAGTATGCAGAATCTACTCTTTAATACTTAGAGAAATATCAATGTAACAGTGATTTGTATGAACAATGTAGTAAACTGTATGAACAATGATATAATCAAAAAGCTCTAATATTATTATGATAAATAATACGAGTACTTTGTCTAGTACTAGGGTTTACAACCTTGAAGCTATGAATGTGTCTATGATGTGATGATGTAAAACCATAACCTAGGATCTCCTTTTATACACCAATGAGTCATTTACAAGATAACTACCAATCTTTTAAAATTCTACAAGATGTCAACATATCTTCTAACTATATAAGATATACATTGAATAAGTCCATACATATCACTAAACACGCCTTTATCTCTTCAACAATCTTAATCTTCATGCAGCAGTGTTAAGTCCTTCAGTAGTGTTAAGATAATACTGGCAGTATTAACTTTACTCTAGCAGTACTAACTGGTTAGTATTGTTAGTTATAACTCAAGCAGTACAAAGTTTTGGCTTGGCAGTACAAAGTGTAAACCTTTAATTCTCAACATGATTCATGGAAAAGTCGAATGAAACTTTACATGCAAAATAGAGAGCACAAAAGAATGATAGTTGAATCAGTTGAAAATGTAGAAGTTTTGTGTTTTCATGTGTGTTGAAACCAAATTTTAGATCAGATTAAGGCTTAGAATTAATGATAGCGGGTAAATATTTTTGTGGCCAGAGATTAGGTGTTATTTTTATAGAAGAATCCTAAAATGAAAAGTGAAGATAGAGTTAATGTTGTTTCTAAATTATATTATACAAAGGCCTAAGATTTCTCAGGAATCTAAGAAATGAATAACACGATCATGTGTTTAGATTCTATGGTAACGAATAGGGTGTTGGTGTAACTGCTATAATAGCTGAAGTTAGGTTCGTCAGAATGCTCTTGGTTGTTTAAATTGGTGGTTTTATTGACTTCAAGTATGATGGTGTCTTTGCAGAGTAAGTCATTGAAGGTCCTTTGTATTGGATCTATATAGCCTTTTCAAGACAATAGCTAACTTGAATAAATCCAAATCAACTATGTGAGAGACACTGACTATGAATACCAAGTGTTAATGCGGAATCTTAACACAAGTATTAAGAAGAACACAATATAATACTAACTTTGCTATTGATTTCTATTAAGCTTCAATGCTACTATTTGTTATATATAAACTCTATGCCGTAGGGTTCCTTTTATACAACAAGGAAACCCTAAAAGGCTATACAAACCATGTGAAAGGATAATGCATATCCTTTCCTAAGATATCTCTAAGATAACTATTATCACTATTCTGTTACATAAACAGACTTAACTAGTACTGCCACTCTACCAATACTAACTATAATACTGCCAGACTTAATATTAGTACTGCCAATATTAACTAATACTACCAGACTTAACTGTTATACTACCAGTATTAAGTCTTTTACAATATATTTCCCAACAATCCTCCCCTAACTTGATCTTTACTTGTGAACTTCAAGTTTCTTCAAGTGTCTTCAATTTGAGCTTTTCTGAGGATGTGTAAACAATAAACTCTTCGAAATTATCTTGGGGCTTGTTACATTCTTCAAATCATCTCTTTTTGATCTTTGCAGCAACTATTCTTCAAAACTTTTCAGCAACACTTCATATCAGCAACACTTAAACAGCTACATTGACTATATGTACATCAAATCATATAGTTTCAGACTATTCTCATCACTTCCAGGTGTGTTAACTCCTGTGAGAGGTGAATCATTGAAACTTTAAATAGATTTGATGTCTCTTTACCAGTTAGCCATTAACTCTGGAGTAGCTAGTCCTTTGGCCACCAGAAAGGTGCATGTCCATGGTCGACTGAAAACCATTTCAACTCTTAGTACATGAAACATTGGTGAGTTGAATACCATATGGTTTTTGGCAAACCATTATAGCCATGAACGGATTTGATATGCCTTTACCTGTAGCCGTTTGCTCAGGGCTAGTCAATCCTTTGGCACCTAGAAAAGGTAAATTCCATGGTGGATTGATTACCATATCAACTCTTTGTACATGAAACTTGGTGAGTTGATGTACCATCCACTTTTTGGTAAAGTGTCAACCATCTAATATGGATTTGCAATTTGTCTTTACCATAAGCCATAATCTCATGGACTAGTTATGGTTTTTCCACAGCCTTTACCACAATCCATAAACTTGTGGGCTAGCCAACTCTTTACAAACATAGATATGGTGAGTTGAAAACCATACAACTTATTGGCAAGTTGTCAACCATAAAACGGATTTGAGAAGTCTTTACCAAGAGCCGTTTGCTCCTAGACTAGCCAGTCCTTATGTCTGTTAGACATGGTGGACTGATAACCATTTGTTGTGTTAGTGCATAGCACCTCCACCAAGTGTTGTTCTCCTCATCTCCATTCTAGATATCTAACTCATCAACCTCCATTATTTTCTAATACCCGCTTGCTTCTCCATCATCTTTAACAGTTTATAACAATCCTCATCTGGTTTTCCTCCTTGAAGTTTCTTGTCCAACATAGCTTTGCATACTTTAGCAGACAAAGGATACTTTCTCTCTATTAGCATATAAATATCTACAGATTCTAAGTTCAAATAATGTACTCTGCAAGCATCATAGTATCTTCAACAAATTATCCTTTGTTGACTTGGCAAACTCCAAATTGAATTTGTACTAAGGGGTTCTTCAAACATGTTCTTCAAGTATTCCCAAAGTACCTTTTCAAATTCATCCTCTGGCTCATTCATACCATGTTTCTTCATGACAATCCTGTATAGCTCTGTAAGATCATCTCTTGATATGTCAGTCAGCATTGCTCCAAAGCTTATGTATACCATATCAGTTCCATTCTCCCTTACAATCTGGTATACACCTTTTCTTCCTTGCCTGATGATCTTGTAATTGGCTATACTGGGTGATTTTGTAGCTACAGGAACAAGATTAATGGGAATTTTAGTACCTAAAGTAGAATCATCTTTTTCATTAGCTTCATCTGAATCTTCAGATTCATCCCTATCATGGTCTGTATGGAATCCTTTCCTTGCTATCTGTTTTCTCCTCTTTCCAGTCTTCTTGGTTGGCTTATCATCTTTGTCTTCTTCAATCTTCTCCTCTGTTGGTTGAGTACCTTCATCATCAAACTTTAGCTTCTTTGCAGTTTTAGTTTGAAGCTCTTCACCAAATCTCTTCAAACTTTCCTTTGTTGCTTCAAAGTTCATAGGGACATAGGTATCCAATTGCTTAACCAATTTTTCAAATTCTGCTTTCACTTCTTCAAAATTCAACTTCTTCAATTGAGTCAACTTCCATGTCCCTTGATTCTTTAGAAAGTTTGACATATAGTTCCTGAGCTGTGTTTGAGTCATAGGCTTATTCCTTTTTGCTCTAGCTCTTTCCTCTGCAAAGTGTTTTCTTCTTTGATTTACCAACTCTACCATCCTTTTTGCATAATCTTCAACAGTAAGATCCTTTCCAAGCACACTCTCCTTCAATTCTGCATTTGCTTCAAGCTTTGCTCTAATAGTTCTCATAAATAGGTCCTTATCTCTTCAGTCTAATGATTGAGCTTCAAACTGAATTTGAGCCCCCTTTTCCCTTTTTTTTGTTCCTCTGTTTAATCTTTGCTCTTTAGCCATCCTTTGAGCTAGAAGTGAATCCAAATGAACTTGTTTGGCCATTTCTTACTATTTACCATTGCTTTTTTCTATGCATCTTAATTCTGATAGCTTTAGCAAAGTCCTGCTTCTTCTTGATGAATTTGTTCTTTTGTCTTTTAGAAGCGTGAGGTCTTTTCTTCCTTCATAGGAGCCTTTACTTTTCTTCTTACTCTGTCTGAGAGGGTACTGAAGACTCTTATGACTATCAGTAGTAACTGGATCATGCCTTAGTATTTGACATCCAAACTGCCAGATTAATCTCTTAATACATAGAAAATAACTTTAATGCACTGTATAACTTTTTCAAAGGCAAGACTTACACTTTCTTCATGTCCAAAACAGAGTACCAGCAAATTCTTTTGAAAACTTCTTCCCTTCTCCTTGTTATCTCTTTTCCTTTGTCAACTGAATTGATCTTATGAACTTATATTAAGATGGGCAGCTGCTTATAGAGTTGTAGGGCTTAAGTCATTCAAACTTGTTCTCCCCTGAAGCATTGACAGTCTTTGAGGGAGTAATAAGCTCTTGTACCAAAGAAACCAGAGGATCTAAATCATGAGTCTTCCTCCCCTGAGCCTCTGTTTCTTCCTCCTCAGAATCAGACAAAAGAACCCTCTTGGTCTTTCTCTTCAAAGCAACCTCCAAAGTCTTTACTCTGTCCACCAAAGTGAGGATAGCATTCCCAAAGGTCTATTGGGTTTCCTTGAGCTGCTTCTCCATGTCACCAATCCTTGTCATTAACTGGGAAGTAGTAGCTTATTGTCTAGATGTAGGTGGTTGTTGGTCAGTTGATTTTTGTTCAAAGGTATGCTCCATTGGTTCATGTGCAGGTGAAGGTGAAGGTGAGGGGGATGCAGTGGTAGTTTCAGCAATAGGTGTAGGTGGTGCAGTTGAGATAAGAGGTGAATAGGTGTAGGCTTCAGGATGGTATAGGTTGAGTTGTAGGGAGGTGTTTGGTGGTATCACACCTAGATGATGGTTGATGTTAGTGATAGATGGAGCTTCGTGTCCTGAATCCTTGGATCAATAAATTAGACAACATAGCAAGCAAACAAAGGTCTTGGGACCCCTCTTTAAAACCCCTTTTCATGTTTCAAATCTTTTTGGTCAAGGTCACAGCCAGATTAGGGTGTTTGTTTTTCATTTTGTTAATCCAAAATCATTGTAGAAAACCGAGGGATACATCAAAAACTTTGTTTTGCTTTTCAAGTTTGCACCTGCCATCAAAAATTAGTTTTGAAAAAATTATAAACTCAGCAGTGGAAAGAACAAATCAAGGCAGTTATAGTAGAATATTGTACCAAGTTGTTCCCATTCCATCACTTTTAGAGCTATTATACAATGTAAAAATTGGTGGGATAAGAATCTCATTGGGGTGGTGAAAAGCTTTTCCAAAAGGTTTAAAAGATCCATCTGTAGGCTACCCAATATTACCCATCCTTCAAAAAATCTCATTGTTTGGCATACATGGTAATCCTTGAAGCATCTGCTAATTTAAGCTTACTTCGATAGATGCCTCAGTGATTGTATACACAATGGTATCAATAGTTGCTTGTAACTCTAGAGTCCCATCAGCAAGAGTTTTGGCAGTAGCAGTCTGCCAAAACTGTTTGACTAGGGAACTCATGGGATAGTAGTAATTAGTGAGTTAAAGCTACCTGGAGGTTTGGAACCTCTTAAGAAAATCCATCTATCTCTGCAAACCCTGCACTTTCGTAGGTCTTGCGCAAAAATCCCACTTGATTATGTTGTAGCCAGTATTTTAATTGAGCCATGATTTGAAAGTTGCAAGAAATAAGGTAGTGATGTGGATTGAAAATTACTAGGTTTAGTTACGACGGTGAGTTCGAGATGCCTGAAAAAAGAAAATTGAATATATCCTTTGTAAAGATAAAGAAGATTGTTACTTTGATTAGAGGAGATAGTAAATAAAAGATAAGTATGAAAGAGAAATCAAACTTTATCTATATATAACTTCTCTGTTAACGACAATAGCGCCGTAAAAATCTGTAACGGTAACATTTAAACAGTGTTTAAACAGCAAAAGTCAATTTTCTCGCAACCAGCACTAACGATAACCTACCAGAATTAAAATTAACGCTACCAGACTTAACGTTGGTCAACTAGAATTAGTTTGTTTTCAAACCTGATTAACTTCTTTTTCAACCAGAATTAAGTATTTACAAAAGACTTACAAAACAAAGACCTTATCACACCTTCCAACATCTGCAAATCCATGCTATTCCTGCAAGAATTAGTCTAAAACAAAGGAAAACATGCTGCAAGAAATTGTATAACAGAATTAACTTAAACTAACTACCCGAATTAATACTACTAACTACCATAATTAAAATTACTTAAGCCAGAATTTAGTTAAACTAACTACCAGAATTATACAAACTATATAACTAAGCCTCCCTTTAAACGTAGCTATGGGTTTATCATACCAATACTAACCACTAAGAAATTAAACCTTGATCCATCAAAAGGTTTGGTCAATAGGCCAGCTACATTTAAGTCTGTGTGAATTTTCTCCACACAAATTAGCTTCTTCTCATAACAATCTCTTATAAAATGGTGGCGTATCTCGATGTGCTTTGTCTTGGAATGATACACTGGGTTCTTTACAATGCAAATTGTGCTTTCATTATCAATGTGGATTTTGGTATTCATGAAATTGAAACCATAGTCCAGCAGTTGATTTTGAACCCACAATACTTGTCCACAGCAATTTTTAGCAGCTACATATTCAGCTTCAGTTGTAAAAGTAGCCACTATGGTCTGTTTCTTGCATTGCCATGAGATAAGTCTTTGTCCAAGAAATTGACAACCACCTGTTGTGGATTTCCTGTCAAGGTTTGACCCACCATAATCACTATCAAAGAAAGCTTCCAGGTCAAAAGGTGATTCTCTAGGATACCATAAGCCCAATTTGGGTTTGCCCTTAAGGTACTTAAAGATTCTCTTCACAGCATTGAGATGTGAAGTCTTGGGAGTGACCTGAAAACGAGAACAAGCACATACTGCAAACATTATATCAGGCCTAGAGGCAGTTAAATACATGAGAGAACCTATCATGGATCTGTATAACTGTACATCCACATCAACAGCTTCCTTATCTTTTGTCAATGCCATTTTGGTCTCCATGGGGGTTATGGTAGTTTTCACACTTACAAGATCAAATTTCTTGAGTATCTCAGCTACATATTTGTCCTGAGATATGAAGATTCCTTCTGTGTTCTGTTTGACTTGTAATCCTAAGAAAAATGTGAGTTCACCCATAGAACTCATCTGAAATCTGCTTTTCATCAAGGCTTCAAACTCATCACACCAAGACTTTTTGGTAGATCCAAAAATGATATCATCAACATACACTTGAACCAGCATGATATCCTTCTTGTCCCTTTTAATAAATAAAGTCTTGTCAATAGTACCCCTCTTGTATCCATGCTTCTCTAGAAATGTTGATAGAGTAGCATACCAAGCTCTAGGAGCTTGATGCAGTCCATACAAAGCTTTGACCACCTTATAAACCTTCTTAGGGTGATCAGGATCAACAAAGCCAGGAGGTTGTGAGACATAAACCTCTTTATCTATAGTGCCATATAGAAAGGCACTTTTTACATCCATTTGGTATACTATGAACCCCATAAATGAAGCAAAGGCTAAAAATAATCTGATAGCTTCCATTCTTGCCATATGAGCAAAAACATCATCATAGTCAATACCCTCTTCCTGCGTGTACCCTTGGGCCACCAATCTTGCCTTATTTCTGACAACCACTCCTCTTTCATCTCTTTTATTTCTGTAGACCCATTTTGTACCAATTACCTTCATTCCTTGAGGTAGATCTACAAGAACCCATACCTGTTACAGCTTAAACTGTAACAACTCCTCTTGCATGGCTTGAACCTAACTGTCATCTTGTAGAGTATCAGAAATCTTTTAGGTTCCTCCTGAGATAGAAAACAGGCAAACAAACAATGCTGTTGATCTTTGTGATTGTTTCTTTGCTGCTTTTGAATATAGCTGATAAGTGCATGAGCTCCTGATTTTTGCGGCACTTTGCTTCTAGTTTGCACAGCTAACTTAGGATCACCAAGTATTTGACTTTTTGGGTGAATATTGTGAATCCTAAGAGTAAGAGTGGGGCTGACTTCGATTACTGTTGGTAAGCTCTTGAAGTCAGTTACCACACCCTCTTCATCATAAGAAGCCTCATCAAAAATTCCTGTCTCAGACTTGTGAAAAATTTCGAGCTCTGGCATAGGTGTATCATCAGGATCAAGCTTACCAGTATTAACTGGTTCACTACCAGAATTAACTGAAAGAGTGCTGGTAGAGTTGTTTTCAGGTACTGTCCCTAAATGCTTTTGAGCGATTGCTTCCAACTCTCTTCTAAAAGCTAGAATCTTAGGATTATCTTCTGAAGTGCCAGTAGAAGAAGCCTCCTTCTCTTGTTGAGGTTCTGTCAAAATCTCCTCTTTCTTTGAATTTTAGAAAAAAAAAAAGACTTCTTGTCTCAACTTTTTCTACAGTATCCTTTACAGCTGAAGGCACAACAATAAGCTCTGCATCCTCATCTTTTTCCTCAGAAGCATTAGCATTTGGAGTTTGTGAAGTACCTGCACTGTTAGTTACTTCTGAAGTACCTGCATGTGGGTTAGCTTGATTCTCCAAAGATACAGGAATATAATTCATAGAATCAGTAAGATAGTCAATATCAAACATCCATCTATACCCTACTCCTTTGACATTGGGTTTATCTTCAAGAAAATTAACATGCAGATTTACTTCTACTCTTTTGGTTACTAAATTATAAACCCTATAGGCTTTGCTATTTAGAGAGTAACCAACTAAGAATCCCTCATCAGATTTTCCATCAAACTTGCCAAGCACACTAAGAGTATCTAAAATTGTAACATGACACCCAAAAGGTCTTATGTAGCTGATAATTGGTTTGTGGCCAAACAAAAGCTCATAAGGAGTTTTGTTTTGAGGTTTAGTCACTCTTACCCTATTAAAAATATAGCAAGCAGTACTAACTGCTTCTGCCCAAAAAGTAGTTGGTAAGAGTGAGTCTGCTAGCATAGTTCTAGCAGCCTCAATTAGGGTCCTGTTCATTCTTTCAGCAACTCCATTCTGTTGTGGAGTTCTGGCATTGCTATACTCTTGTTTTATTCCCTTGTTTCCACAAAATTCAAGCATATCTCTATTCTTAAATTCAGTGCCATTATCTGATCTAATGATTTTAACCCTATGACTAAGCTGGTTTTCAATCTGCCTAATGAAGTTCTGAAGAATGCCACTAGTTTCATCCTTAGAGGCCAAAAAGAATACCCAACTAAATCTGGTACAATCATCAGTAATTACAAGGCAATAACTTGCATGATTAATGCTTTTTACAGAAGTAGGACCAAAAAGATCCATATGCAAGGTGTGTAATGGCTCAGTGATTAATCTTTCTAATTTGGCCTTGCAGGAGGCCCTGTGTTGTTTACCTTTATGGCAGGCAACACATGTATGGTCATTTTTGAAAACCTTGGAAGGTAGACCTCTTACAAGGTTTCCCTTCACAAGTTTGTTTAGGTTTTTAAAATTGATATGACCTAACCTTCTGTGCCACAATTTAGATTCATCAGATGTGGCTTTAGCAATCAAACAGGCAAAACCTTTTGCAGGAGTAGGTGTCTTCATATCAAAACTGTACATATTGTGATGTCTAGGGACCTTTAGAAGTATTTGATTTTCATCAGACATCTTAAAGTCAGAAGACACAACAAGACATTCAGTTTCAGTAAAAAGAACCTTGTCCTGCTTATCACAGATTTGTGATATTGAGAAAAGGTTAAAATGCCCTAATTCTTTTACAAAAGACACACTATCAAAATCTAAATTACCAACTCTTATTTTTCCTTTACCAGATATGTAGCCTTTGCTACCTCCAAAGGTAACAGACCCCCCATTGAATTCTTCAAAATCCTCCAGTTGATCCTTGTTACCTGTCATGTGCCCTGAGCATCCACTATCAAATATACCTCTATCTATCATGTTCTTTAGTGGATGATACTGCACATGAAAAAGAGAAATTAGTTTCTCTTAGGGACCCAGGCCTTTACAAGCTTGGGTCTTCCTTGTGAACCTTTAGCATTCACAGTTCTAATAAAAGTTGGTCCACTGTCACAATTGGAGTTTGGTTTAGAGTTCCTCCAATTATAACACGCTGAGGTCTTAACAGCAGATCCCCAATTTCCCTTTACAGCATGAGAATGAGATATTTGTGCTGTAGTTTTTGCAAAGGGTCTTCTTACAGATGAATATGATTTGGAAAAACGCCCTCTTTAATTAAATTGATTCACCTGTGGTCTTTTAGGACTTAAACTGTTTGAGGTCTTGGTAGGTACTGGCTGTCTAGATCTAACAGTATTAACAATAGAACTACCAGTATTAACTGTAGGCCTAACAGGATTAACATTTGTCCTACCAGTATTAACATTAGACCTGACAGAATTAACATTTACCCTACTAATATTAACATTATGCCTGACAGAATTAGCATTTGGCCTACCACTATTCAGTTGTACTGGTTTAGGAACAAATTGATTAGCATGATTAACCCTGTTTGCATTAATCCATACTGGTTTTGCCACCCCATTACCAGTATTAAAAACCCTTTGTTTCTTGAACTCAGCCTCTCTTGCTATTTTCTTTTCATAATAGTCACAATTTTTGATCAAATGACTTAGGCTACCACAAACAAAACATTTATTCTTTGTGAAAGAGTAACCTTCCCCTAGTTCTTTTTCCATCATAGCATTCCAATTCTTCCTGTTAACTTTAGGTGTTTCTTGATCTTTGATTGGTTGCCTAGGAGTTTTTATGTGTGTGACACAACTAGGTTCAACCTTTTTTGATTTTGGAGCAGACACACCTTTTGCATTTGTTGTAACAGGTTTAGACACATACACTTCTTTAGGTACTCTTGAAATCTAAGATTCAGGATCAAAAGAATGTTCAGAGGAAGTTCCAATAGATCCTACACTGTCATTAGATTGACAGGTAGAATATTCACTAGATCTATCATCTAATACACTG
>BQNB010014817.1:11200-74377 GCA_026074375.1 Tanacetum coccineum | reverse complement strand
GTTATTGTTTTAGGACTTTTAGTGAAAATGAATTTAACAATAAGGCTCTTTTGGGTATTTTGAGGGTTTTGTCTTTTTGTGCATTGACCATTGTTGACCAAGGTTGACTTTGTTGACCTTTTGCTATAAACTTCCGGCTCTTGAGCACTCTTTCCATTCCCGTGTCCGTGTTTGTTCGGTTTTGACCGTTTTCTTTTAATTTTTGCGTTATCCGTACCTACACATTCACAAACAACAAAATATACAAATACAAGCATATTTTTACACATTTTGATCATTTAAGGGTCATTTTTGACATACAAAAGATATGTGATTTCTCACATATCAATATGTTTTAGCAGCCGCAGTGAACTACAATCCGGGAAATACCAGTTATCGTCCCCAGAGTATAGCTAATCAGTTTCGACCACCCAGTTTTGCTCAACCGAATGTGCAAAACCAAAGGTTTAACCAGAATCGAGGAAATAACTTCAATCAAGGAAATATGTCTATCAAATTCCGATTCAAACTCAAGTTACTACTTTAAGTGACTTGGAGAAATTTAAGAAAACGAATGAGGCTAGTATGCAAGCCATGAGAAATCATATCAATAATTTAAAATAGAATTAAGAAATGAAATGCAGTCTACAATGCAAAATCAAACTAATACATTCAAGAATGAAATGAGAAATGAAATGCAAGCTACAATGTCAAATCAAACCAATAAACTTAAGAATATGATGGCTAGTTTTTTCCAAATGAATACCGCTTCTTCTTCTGGCTCGGGTTCACTTCCTAGCAACACCGTTGCTAACCCGAGGGGTGACTTGAAAGCAATCACCACCCGAAGTGGTGTTTCATATGATGGACCTTCGATTCCACCTCCTCTTTCTCCTCTTCCTAAGGTGGTGGAACGGGAACCCGAGGTGACAAAGGATACGGTGCAACCGAGTATCGAAAACATCCAACCTCTGGTAGTCCAAATTCAAGCTCCATTTGATGAGCCCGTTGTTGCTCCTAAGCCTAAACCGTCTATACCTTATCCTTCACGAGCCAACAAACAAAAGCTCCGTGAAAAAGATGATAACCTAGGTTCTAAATTTGTTGAAATCTTTAGGGAATTACATTTCGAGCTCAGTTTTGCGGATGCTCTTTTACATATGCCGAAATTTGCTTCAATGTTTAAAAGTCTCCTTAATAACAAAGAAAAATTATTTGACTTAGTCAAAACACCGGTTAATGAGAATTGTTCGGCGGTTATCCTAAAATGTTGCGGCGAAAAACTTGGTGACCCCAACAGTTTTTATACGTGTTGATTTTCAGGGGAATGGTTGATGCCTCGGCCTTGGCCGATCTTGGTGCAAGCATCAATCTTATGCCTCTTTCCGTATGGAAAAAGCTTTCTCTTCCCGAACTTACCTCTACTCGAATGACTTTCGAGCTTGCGGACCAATCAATTACTTGACCAAAAGGTGTCGCCGAAGATGTCTTCGTTAAAGTGGGGAAGTACCATTATCCTGCTGATTTCGTAGTCGTTGATTACGATGCCGATCAGTGGGTTCCTCTCATTCTCAAGAGACCTTTTCTAAGGACGGCTCGAGCATTAATTGATGTTTACGGTGAAGAAATAACTCTTAGATTTAATGATGAAGCCATAACTTTTAAAGTTGGTCAAACTTCGAGATACTCCTATAATAATTCTGAATCGGTTAATCAAATCGATGTCAGTGACGTTTCATGCGAGAAGTATGCTCAAGAAGTTCTCGGATTTTCGGATAGTTCTACGAGTAGCAATCCCACTCTGTCTTTAGATCCTATCCTTTCTACTTCTTTCCCCTCTCTCACTCCTTTTGAAGGAGGTGACTTCATTTTGGAAGAAATCGAAGCTTGTCTTACAAATGATTCAATTCCACCGGGAATTGATGATGCCAACTTTGATCCGGAGGGAGACCTTCTTCTACTAGAGAAGTTATTAAATGATGATCCATCATCTCCTCTCCCTCCAAAGGAACTTCATTTTGAGGAACTTAAAATGATTAAATCTTCTATTGATGATCCTCCGAAGCTCGAGCTCAAGGATTTACCGTCTCATCTTGAATATGCGTTTTTAGAAGGAACCGATAAAGTACCCGTCATAATTTCTAAAGAATTAAAATATAAAGAAAAAGCAGCCCTTTTAAAGGTTCTTAAGTCATACAAATGGGCCATCGCATGGAAAATTTCTGACATTAAGGGTATCGACCCTAGTTTTTGTACTCACGAGATCTTAATGGAAGACAACTTCAAACCGGCAGTTCAACATTAAAGAAGGGTAAATCCAAAAATTCATGAGGTTATCAAAAAGGAAGTTATCAAACTCCTTGATGCCGGATTGATTTACTATTAACCAATAGATATTGATTGATGATTAGTGTGTGAAGATCAAGGTGTAATTAGTGTATGTGTTTAGAGAGAGAATTACCTAACTTACTTTTTGATTAAATGAAGTTGTTACATCTAACCATGGCATAAATTACTATTTATAGCCCTTGGTTAGCTAGTTGACTAAACTTTCCTTACTTAACATATTTAGTCCCTGCACTTTATAATAGTGCTTACAAGTAGAACATTTCTTTATTTCTAACATTCTCCCCCTAAATGATCTACTTGGAAACTATCCTTATTATCTTTTTGATGACGACTTCTTCCTTATTCTTGAACACTTGATACTGAAGTAGTCTGTCATTTTCTTTTTCTTTGAAGCTCGAAAACGCTGAGAATTCTTTATGAAAGTTGAGGACGACCTTGTAGCAAATCTCTCCTGATATAATTTTCTCTCCTTATATGACAAGATAGATTTCTTTATCCCTGAAGGTATCAACTCTACTCTCGAACTCAAAATCAGCATTCTCAAAAGCTAACTTTGACCTTCTTTTGCAACTTGATTCTTTAATAGCTTGTATGAAATCTTTAACTTTGAACTTGATCTTGAATGTAGATTTCAATCACATAATGTTGCTGACGAAAGATCTTGAAACACGATGATATTGATTGAGCATTTCTTTGTAAAAGACTTGAACACTTGACTTTTCACATGAATCTTCATAATCTTTAAGCTCCCCCTCAATCACATATCCATCTCTTGAATATTGAAGTAGTAAACTTTGATTGTCTGAAGACATTGTTGATATTCTTGAGAAGTAATTCCATGCAAATGTCGAACCGGCTATCTCGATCGATCTTTGAAGTTAATGAAACACTACAGCTTATTCAAAACACTTGATGAAGTAACCTCAATCTTGAATACGAATCTTATCTTCTTAATCAAACTACTTTTACCATCACGATTTCTTTGATTCAATTTCTTTTCTAGTATCTTGATTTGTCCCATATATTCTTGCTTAAATCTTCTCCCCTTTCATATACTTGAATTGTCCTTGTTGGGATTCTTGATTTGATGAGACAAAATGAAGACGAATGAAATAAGAGGGACTAATCTGGGACTTATTCAACATTAAAACTAAGCACAGGGTCAAGAATATCCTTTGAAGTCCATGAAAATTGAAATCAAAATCTTTTCTTTTCTCAAACATTCTCCCCTTTATAAACAAACATACTCCCCCAAAATAACCCATAAGCCCCCTCAAACCAACAAATATGATTGATATCATTCTCGTGAAGGCTGAAAGAAACTTTTGTCATTATAAGATTCGTTGACGTTAGTCATCTTGGTGAAAGGTAGAAATGATGTTGTTTATGTTTTAAAGATGAAATGAAGATTATCAGAGTAAGTAACCATCTTCCACATTTAACCATGAAGTTCAATACATCACAAGATCCATGCTTTTTTATTAAATTTCAGAAACATTTGAAAATATGATCAAATCAATATCTCAGATGATAAGGAAGGGAAATGAGATCATAAAAATACCAAATATAGCAATGATCTCGTGAACATAAGGAGGATGTGTACCCTGGGAAACACATAACCACTAGATCACTTAGATTACTAGTTCGCACTTATTTGAATCATTTGTATCAATCATTTTCAAATAGTGACCTACGTTCAGCGTTGCATGATGTATAGCACTGTAGGATTTCCATACAATCATTGTGTGAATACTAATTTAAGTATCACTCCCAGAATTGTATCCGGCAATGTCACATAGACATTCTAATGTCACAAAGTGACAAATAAAATTGTACCTTTTGTATCATTATGTTTAATACGAAAACATACTTTTGTACCTAAGAATATTCATTGAATTATCAAATTGGCTCTAGACACTTATACACTTTTAGTAATCAAGGACTGAAGCAGAATGTCCTTTATTCAATATCAACATTCTCGGAATGAGAAGTCGATAGATTATGCGTTGATCTCCTAGTTGAGAATGAAACAAATACTTTATGAGAAAGTATGAAGTGGCTAGGAGGGGTTTGTGCAATTTGCATCACTGAGGTCCCATGATGTCCACTTCAATACCAGAAATCAACGAACGAAATCCGATAGATTATGAGTTGACTCCGGTTTCTATCTTAGTGTAGAAAAAACACCCTTCATCTTTTCTTATAAGCCTCTCACTTTTCAACTTCCAACCTTTTCATTTTGCTTATCATTTGTTTTCGTACAAATGCTATAGCAAAAACATAAGCCTTTTGGCATTCGAAACATGTTTGATTTACACCTCAAACTCCATTCCTAGACCTAACAATCCTAAATTGGAGAAAGACTCCGGGTAGATCATTCCGCATCTGTAAGATCATAGGGAGTATATTTATTTTAATTTTGGTGGGAAAGTAACTAAATAACACCGATACAACTCAATTCAACATACACCCAAGATATTTCCAATAGAAAGAATGTCTCTGAAAACCATGATGAAAAGTTTGAAATCATATCATGAGATTTTGATGGATACTCAAGAAAAAGTAAACAATCACTCAGTAATGTTTTTGTAATCGGTGGCATTTCATTTCTTGCATACATATCTCTTTTTCTTTTCATGTGTTTGTTTTCTTGCTTTTGAAGCACACGACATATACTTTCATTTTTTTAAGTATACGATTTCTCATTTCTCTCTTTCGTTTTATTTCTCTCACAAATCCTCATTCTATTTTTTCATCATTCTCACAAAACATTTTATATGAAGAAAATTTTGATCTTAAAAGTTATCAATCATATAAAGACACTCCCCCTTAACATGCCGAGAAACATTTTTAACATGAAGCTAAAAACGCAAAAATAAGAATATGATAAAGGTGAAATGTAAACAATTTTCCTATTCCTTATCTTTCTGAAAACTTTTCAACAACATAAACGGACAATCCCCTCTAAAATAACCATATCTTCGTTAAAACCTTTATAAGGGAGTTCCTCTTTGCACTTGTGAGTCCTTTATTTCTTTTAGACGCTTTCATAAAAAAAATACATCGATTTGAAGACCTTTTTAAAATGATTTTATCTTGAAAGACACATATTAAAAATTCAAATCGATTGTAACTCATCAACTTGAGATCATTGACTTTTGAAACAAATTGATTTTATCTTTTAAGTACCACAAAAGATTTTGAAAAAAATTATTCAATGACACAAGTCAACGAAGACTTCTCCTCTTTTTCAAAGAAGATGCACTGAAGCGTACACCTTCTTTTTCTTTAAACACGGGATAGTACAGGAAATTTACACAAGCCATCAAATGAAGCTCGGGTTTCGTACTGAATTATACGAAAGCCATTAGTTTAAGCACGGGTTTCATACTGACATTGTATGAAAGCCATTATATAAAAAAAATTAATAATATATAATTTTTTTTTAATTTTATATAAAAGAAAATCTTTTTGAATTTTTTTTTAAAAATTTTTTATATAAAAGAAAAATCTTTTTGTCTTTTCTAAAATTTTATATAAAAGAAAATCTTTTTGTCTTTTCTAAAAGTTATTAACAAAAAACATTTCGTGGTAAAGAATTTATGTTTCACGACTCATCATACCTAACTTCTCGACTAAAAACTTAAATCGAGCTTCAGGCAGAGAAGTTCTTAATAAATCCGCGAAGTTAAATTACAGTACCGACGAAATATAACTCAATTGTTCCTTTTTAACATGATCCATTATAAAATGATTACCTCACATCAATGTTTTTTTGTTCGAGTGGGGAGTATGTCACGGATTGCACAGATTAGCAATAGCACTCTTTGAACACGGTAAATCGTACTTATCGAAGAAGAAGCCATAGTCAGTCAACTGAGTACGCATCCACAAAACTTGAGCACAACAGCCCGAAACAGCAACATATTCAGATTCAGCTGTAGAAATAGACACACAATTCTGCTTCTTGGATGACCAACACACCAACTTGTCACCTAAAAATTGAACACTGCCAGATGTACTTTTTCGATCTAAGTGACATCCTGCATGGTCTGCGTCTGAATAAGCAGTTAGATCAAAGCCAGAATCTTTCGGATACCAAAGACCTAAATTAATAGTCCCTTGGAGATATCGAAAGATTCTTTTGAGGGGACGGCTGACACATGATGTTCATTTGGGTTTGCCTGATAATCTAGCCACGATACAGTTTGCAAACATTATATCTGGCCGACTTGAAGTAAGGTACATCAACGATCCAATCATACTACTAATAAGCACATGATTCAACTGGTTTTCCAACTAAATCAAGTTTGAGTTTAGCTTGTTCAACCATAGGAGTGGGAACCGTATCACAATTTTCCATTCCAAATCGTTTCAAAAATATCGAAGAAATGTACTTGGACTGATTTATGAAAAACCCCGTTCGAAAATTGATTTACTTGGAGCCCGAGAAAGAATTTCATTTCTCCCATCATACTTATTTCAAAACGTTTTACCATTAATTCTGAAAATTTCGTGCAATATTTTAGATTCGTTGAGCCAAATATTATGTCATCAACGTATATTTGAATTAGCATTATATGTTTACCCTTCTTTTTTATGAAAAGAGTAGTATCGATTGAACCTTTTTGGAAACCGCTATCAACCAAGAATTTTGAAAGAACGTCATACCATGCCCTAGTGAGCTATGTTCAAACCATCAGAGCTTTTATCGAGAGCATACACATGGTCTGTATTATGTTTGCTGACAAAACCTTGGAGTTGAGCCAAGCATATACCTCTCTTTTAAGAGTTCCATTGAAGAAACGCCGTCTTTACATCCATTTGAAAGACCGTGAAATCCTTATGAGCAACATATGCAATAAATAAGCGTATAGCCTCAATTCGAGCAACTGGACAAAAACGTCTCATCATAAAATCAATGCCTCATTGGTGTGACAGTATCCTACTGATACAAGCCTTGCTTTGTTCGAATAACCAAACTGCTTTCATCTTTCTTATTCTTGAAGATCCACATTTAGGTTTTAATGATCAGTCCGTGCATTCGGTGAGGAACTAATCTCCAAACTTTCAATCTTGCAAATTGATCAAGCTCATCTTGCATTGCACTGACCCAATCAGCATCTTTCAAAGCTTCAGCCACGTTAGCAGGCTCAATACTACTTAGCAAACATGCAAACAAACATGAATAAAGCAAGTTGTCCTCTTGTACGAACCACCGCTTGTATCACAAATATAATTAAATGAAGTTGCTGATTCATATCCACTTTTTCTCATGTGGGTAAGGTTGATAGAATGTTAGAGCATGTGAGAAGGATCATGGAATGAACGTACTTGCATCAAAATAGAACATCTTACTAAACTGTTCAACAAACGACATTATGAGACGAAATGCTTCATTCACACTAGAACCATGTAATTTAAATCGATTGAGTATTTGTTGGAGAAACCATTACTTCTTATCTGAACTGTTGTTAAACTACATATTCAATGAAGAATTAATAAGATTCCTCATCAAAATGATTCTGAACCTCGTATGAAAAATTTCTCCATCGTGCAAGAAATTTTCATTGGTGGAAGTTTCAAATTCGTGTCGAAGATTTCGTATATCTTTGAAGGAATCAAAATACCAATCGTAAAAATTGTAGAAATAAATCTTCCAATGCTTTCTTGAAAATTCTGAAACTTGTGAAACGTTGATTTGAAGATTATCCCGTTTTGTTTTAAAATTAGTAAAACCGGGTTCTAAACTGAATTTTTAGAAGCCCATTTCTGAAATCTCATCAAATTCACATCACCGCTCTCGTGAATCTTTCGAGTTTCGTTTATTGTAAAATCTGAATGCATCATATTCTTTTGAATATCCAACAAACACTCCAATATCCCCATTTTGCCTGAGCTTTCCAACATTACCATAAATCATTGAGAAGATAACAACCTGCAACCTAACAATGAAAGAATTTAATGTGATTGGTTTTCTCTTGTTAATGAAGCTCATAAGGAGTTTTATCAAAACGTTTGTGAATAATCGAACGATTCTGTGTAAAGCAAGCTGTTGCGATGGCTTCAGCCCAAAGAAATAATGGTAAGTTTGCAAATGTAAGCATAGTTCTTGCAGCTTCGACTAAGGTTCGATTCCTCCTTTCCACGACACCATTTTGTTGTGGCGTTCTTGCAGCATAAAATTATTGAGAAATTATGACCTCATCAAAGAACTTAGCAAGAGTTTTTTTTTAAAACGTCAGTACCATTATCTGTTCGAACACGCGTGAATCTTGAAGTTGAAGATCTCACTTGGTTTGTCTTAATGAAAGAATGATGACCTTCAGAAGCTTCATCTATTAATGAAGAAAGAATACCTATGTGTACCGTGAATAATCATCGACAACAACTAACACATATCGCTTTTCCGTTATACATTTTCTACTCGCGATCGACCACACAAATCCATATAAGAAGAAAAAGTGTCTTATTGAAGCAAAAGCCGTTTTTGTACTTGTATGTTTTCGATGATAGTCTTCTTACCTTGTTTCCACAAGCGGAACCAAATGATCTTTTTCGAAGTTTCTATCTTAGGAAGACCTCGAACAAGATTTTATTATCACAAGGTTATATTGTGGCGAATTCAAATGAGAAAGACGTAGAGCCACAGCCAAGATATGCGAGAAGAAGCCCTTTGCTGTAAGACCAGCCGAAGAATTTGATGCGATTTCGTTAAGAGCAATAGTATACAAATTCAACGAACGATCACCGGTAAGCAAATCTACACCATCTTCGTTTCGAACAAAACATGTCGATTGGTGAAAGGCCAACTTCAAGGCCCTGTCACAAAAACTTTCCCAAGCTACATAAGTTTATGTCCTAGACCTTCGACTTATTAGAACCTTTACATTGATCGTCATTGATCCAATAACAACATCCCATAGCCGCAATCACCGCAAAATCATTGATTTGCCAAAGCGAACCGTTCCAGACAACTTTCCACAAATTCTTCCCAAAAGTAGCACGATTAACCCGTCCATATGCTTTGAACATCCCGAATTGATGATCCAAAGACAAATCTGGACAATCTGCAATAAATAAAACACCAAAGACATTCAACAAACTTTGGGTACCCATTTGAAAATGGGTCCCGATGAGTTAGGTGTCTTAGAAATTTTATCTATTTGACGCTTGACTTTGGGAATCCATTTAGCTACGGGTTCAGCTAACGGTTGCATTTTAGGAAGCCCCAATACACAGTTTCTGGTAAAGATTTATACCTCGAATTACTCCTAGAATGCACAAATCAAAGAATCATGAGGCTATGTTTCCTAAAAGGGCATCATCAACTGAGATTTTCTAATACTTACATCATCAAAAACAAACAAATCATTCACATCACAAGAAGCATACAATCTAAATTACATATAAACACTTATAGCTCAAACAAGCATAAGCACTTCTAGTGTCTACATGATGAGAATTATTACATGACAACAAGTCTTTGCGAGAATATCGCTTAACATCTTTGTTCAATTTTGAATAACTAACAGAAGACAAATCAACATTAGAAGTATTAGACGACCCTTTCTTCTTCCAAATAACACCGCTATGCTTAGGTCTTCTAACACTACTTACAGTGTCTAAATCTGAAAAATGAACAAAATCTCTATTAGCACGCAATACATCATTATTCACTTGTTTGTCATTTTGTTTTGATGATGTTCTCTTACGTCTTTTTCTTTTTGTTTTATTTTCAACATTATTTGAAGCACAAGACGGTTTATACGCTGAAATTGGTGAAACACTTTGTGACACATTTATTTTAAACATTCCTGGAGCAATCACGTTTGAATTCTCCAAATTGTCACAACCTTTTTCAACTTCATGACAATCATTTTCACTTTGATTTTCCGAATCAGAAATTGCATTTTCACTCGACTCAGAACCTTTTGATTTCAAAGACTCAATTATTTCCAAATTTTCTTTTTCTTTTTCCAAAAGACTCAGTACTTGCTTTCTTCTAACTCAATTATGATCTTTATCTAAAATCACTAGTTGAACATATCGGATCGTTTTGATTGAACATGATTGCTTAAACGGAGAATCAATCTTTTCAAATCTTGGATTTATATCACTTGAAAATAATCATTCAAAAAATGTCTTTTTCATTCACATAACTTGCATTCAGATTTCCATAATCATATGCAAACTCAATTTTATTCTCTCTTGCTCTTTTAAATTTCTCAATTTCCAAAGCTTCATTCGAATGAGTGAGAAACATCGGAGTATACCCTAGACCAATAACCCTCTCATCGTAAAGACAAGTGACCCTCAAATCGTTTATGCTTACAAAAAATAACTTGGATTTTCAAAACCTATTTCCTTTTCGACCATCATACATTTTTATCCTTAGAAGGCGAATAACAATGTATTTCAGACTCGTTTGTCCGATTTTTGAAGTATGTTTTCCACAATCATTCAAACCTTTCCAAAAACTTTTCAATTTCTAAATCCTTGTTACCACACACACTTCCAATTCTAAAATTTTCGGTATTCTTTTTTCTAAAATTTTCCTCTTGAAGCCTTAGTACAAATATAATATAGTCATCTCAACTAATTGACGACTCATCTTATCAAATAAAATCTCTTGTTTATCAATCTTTCTCCTATTTTGTTTATCATTATCACAAAGAGGAGAATATCTAATCATATGTTGATATTTTTCTTCCTCAAAGTTTTTAGCATATTGTGCTTGACATTCATTGTTGAGTATCAATCACAACATTTTGACTTTGAGTTGTTCTTGCAAAAGTACCTAATTTGATCAAGCCAAATCAACAATCGTTCGTTCAACCCACTTTTATTTGGTCATTAAAATTCATTGTTTGTATTCTCCGCTAAAAATGTTTAACTTGATTCTTCAAAAAACATCATATTTATCCTAGTAATTCCTTGTTTTGATTTTCAAATCTTAGGCTTTGAGTTGATTCGTTTTCTCAATACGTTTCCTGACATTTAAGAAATCTTTGTGGTTAAACTTCCTTATAAATTATCAACTAAATGATCTTGTCTTCAAATCATTATGATCAACTTGCTGACTGAATCATGAATCTTTCCTGAGATACAATAAGATTTTCATATAAAATTTTTCACTAGCAGATCAAGTTGCATCATGAAAAATTTCTTATCATCATCATTGATCACAAATAAACCATAACTAGTAGAGTTGTCATAATATTTCTTTAGTTTCATATTCATATTCACTTTCAAATCAGATGTTGCAATAAGATACCCTCAGCATGGTTTTCTTCTGCAGATGATGAACTTTCCTCTGAATCTGAAAAAACATTTTCCATTTTAGCCATGAAGACCATATTTGCATTTATCTCTTGATCTGAATCACTACTAGACTCCATCCAAGCTTGGTCCTCAGCAAGAAGCAGTTGTTCATCACTATCTTTCTTAGCTAGCAACATCTTTGTCTTGTAGTAGTTGTAGTCTTTGACCTTTGCTTTCTTGCAGTATTTGGCAAAATGTCCTTCCTTCTTGCAATTATAGCACTTAACTTTGCTCATATCCCGTTTCTTCTCATCGACTTTCTTATCCTCTTTCTTTTCCTCTGACTTCACGTACTCTGGTTTCTTGTTTGCTGAAGAAGAAGCTGAAGAAGTTCTCAAATTGTTGTTTGTTGGCTTAGCATAATACTTCTTTCGATTAAAAGCTTTTGCTAACAACGCGGTAATCTTTTTCAAATCACTGATATCTTTATCATCACTTCCTTCAGACTCTGATTGGAACTACAACTTTCTCTTGCGTTGCTCCACTTTTGTTTTCTCAGCAACCAATGCTAATGGATCTGAAGTAACCATAACTGCTTTCTTTTTATAGCCTATTGCTTCATTCACATCACCTTGGTTTTGCTTCAGAATGTTGTAGAGAGCATTAATATTGACTATCCATAAGTTTTCATTGGTATGCCTCATTAGTGTACCATATGGTTTTTCCATTCTTGTTTGTAGAATGTATAGAAACTAGTAATACAAAGCTCACATTTATCTTTCTTATAACCACACTTCTTCAAATCATTAACACTTTGAAAAGTAACGAAGATAAGTACAAGCAATTGTTCTCCTTCAGTAAGCTTGAAAGGTCTCATACTCATTATAAAAAATTGCAGCTTTCCTATCTTTTTCACCATACTCAGAAATCCACCATCTGCCTTTCAAGAGCATCACCATAAAATCTTTAGCAGTATCGTTGCTATCAATAAGAGAATAAATGTCATTTGGAAGCCCTTGAATCAAAAGAGATCTTGCAAGACGATCAATCTTTCGATTCTTTTTCTCTTCAGCAGTCCAAAATTGGGGATCCTTAAGAGTAGGAGGTGCATTTGGTGCGGTTCCAGCAAGTGACACTTGAGCAATAACAGGCAATGGGTGATCACCATTCTGAATAGAATTAATCATTGCTTCACCATCCGTTTGCTCTTCAAGATAGTTCATAAACCGTTCACGCCACTGAGAGTATTCACCCCGATATAACATCAAATGAAGCTCGGGTTTCGTACTGAATTATACGAAAGCCATCAGATGAAGTTCGGGTTTCGTACTGAGTTATACGAAAGCCATCATATAAAAAAAATTAATAATATATATTTTTTTTCTAAATTTTATATAAAAGAAAATCTTTTTGAATTTTAAAAAAAAAATCCGTAGACTAAAAAATTATCACTAAAAAAAATATTTAACACAAAATGTTAACAAAATTTTTTATTTTATTTTATTTTATTTATTTATTTTTCGGCCCATTATCATCATTCGGTGTACAAACCTTCAACTTGAGATGAGTAACGGTTGATTAAAACTCAAGTAAGGACAAACGGTGCAAGAACATTTCACTTTAGAGCACTAACGGTTGAATTAGAGGCACTAAGGACTAACGGTGTAATCTATTTTCAACAAGAAATGTTGTTATTGCAACAAGGGACTTGTGGTGTAATTGTAGTAAACATGTAGGGGTTGCATGTGACAACTTTCAATTCTTGGTAATTAATAAAAAATTCCCTCCATTTCACTTTCGTTTTCGTTTGAAGATTTAAAAAAAAATACACCGAATATGAATTTGATCTCGCGGAGTCGTACGGTTATCATCGGTGAGAAGTGAATATACCACGATGATCGAAACGACGACACGAACACGATGATATAAGTCTTAAGTCCCGTCATTTAACGTATCTCGAAACCGTAAAACCGAAAAATTACTTAAACGTGAATAGAACTAGTTCGGTTCTTTGAAAAACGTCTCGTTCGGTCCAGGCCTTGAATACACTCGTTCAGTGCTTGAAGCTTGGTACTCGATCGATTGTCAATGGTTCACACTCGTTCGGTTGTAACTAATGGGTTACTCGTTCGGCTTACAAAGGTTTTAAATTGTTCGGCTCTTTTAAAAAGTACACTCGATCGGCTCTTTCAAGCGTTAACTCGTTCGGCTCTTTTAAAATTACACTCGTTCGGCTCTTAAGATTTTTTACTCGTTCAGTTCTTTTAAAAAATACACTCGTTCGGCTCTATGAAACTTTAACTCGTTCGGCTCTTAAAACGTTAACTCGATCGACTCTTTGAAATTGTAACTCGTTCGGCTCTTTTAATTGTAACTCGTTCGGCGGTTGCTGTCGTCCTTGTGGTCCTTGTACCTTTCTTGTTCAAACCGTGGACCACAACCAAAATAAGCTCAAAAATAAGCTTACAAGAACAAGCTTAAGAATAAGCTGATTAAACCACAATTTAAGCCACTTAATAAGCCAAAAAACAGGTAACACAAAGCTACAAGATATTCAACTCTATACGTTCCAAGCTCAAATAAGCATAAAAAAAATCCCGTGTTCACTACTGTTTAACCCTCAACGTAGTAATAATACTAGAAGCCCAAATGATTCAAATACTGTTTTGAAGCCCATGTGTTGTATGATAAATCCACAACTCGAAAAGAAAAAAAATTCTATAAACCAAAAACCATGACCTTTTTTTAGTGTTTTTTTTAATAAGCTATTATAAAACTAAATGATAAGCTGTATATAAAACTAATAAGCACAAATAAGCAAAATCTCAATCTCACAAACACAATCAAACACTAAAATAAGCACTAATCCGCAATCATTGGCTCTTGATACCACATATTAAATATTAAGATCTTGATTGATGATTAGTGTGTGAAGATCAAGGTGTAATTAGTGTGTGTGTTAGAAGAGAATTTACCTAACTTTTTGCCTTTGATTATAATGAAGTTATGTTACATTTACCCAACATAAATGGACTATTTATACCCTTGAGTTAGCTTGTTGCTAAACTTATCCTTACTTAACAATTTAGTCCCTCACTTTATAATAGTGCTTACAAGTAGAACATTTCTTTATTTCTAACAGAGTCCTAATTTGAAAAACAGAATTCTTCCAGAAACACTTCGGCTAGAAGCCAAGAAATAGAGCTAACAGAGGTAAGAGAGAGCGTCGAGAGGTGGGAATTATCATAGAGTATAAAACATTGTTGTTTTTTTAATATTGGAAAAATGGGTTATTGTTTTTAAATGGACACTTAAACATTGAGGCATTCAATTGGGCTTAAATAAATTTTTTAGCTTTTAAATGGCACAGAACGTTTCCAATACTTTTCCTGCCCAACACCAAACGTTTCCAAATGACGTGAAACGTTTTATATTTTCCAGAAACGTTTCTGAGGCGTTTTCAGCAGGCGTTTCGTATTTCTGAAACGTTTCCGGTACGGGAGACGTCACCCCGACGGCGGTTCCGTGCAACATAGAGTATTTTTACTCATATCATCTTACTTTTTCCATTTTCTTGATTGTGTTAAGCGCGGTACTTCAAAAATACTAATTAGAGAAATCCACTCATTGTACTAATGTTTATATGTGGAATTTTTCATCTTCGTCTTGAAGGTGATATTGCTCGTTATAAAAGTTTTTTTTAGTTGTTCAAAAGAATACAAAGATTAAAATTGTGTTAATAAAGGCAAACTCACCATCATTTTGTTATAGAACACTCAAATTCATATCAATATAGTTGCCAAAGAGTCGTTGCAGATAATATAAAGCAAATATCCAACTATATGTAGTTAAATGCTTTATTATGGTTGACATTCCTCTAATCATGTGGGATCATATGTAGTTATACACTTCGTTGCCCCAAAATATATTTAAATCAATGTATGATAACATCTGCAATTCAAATTCATTTTGCATAGCTTCATTATTAAAAAGAAAAATCATTATTTTGGTAAAGCTTTAATAATTGAAATGGCTTGTACCTTACAAGGATATAATATTTGTTTTACATGATTAATATTCTTTACATACATTTGACATTCGATCAGTACTTACCCCTAACATATATGGACTGCTTCTTATCAACTGTCAATCATTATCAATAATACAAATCCTTATTTCATGCTTCTACCCGTATAACTGTATTATGTACTTCTAAATCCATTCCTATAAATACCCAAATCAGAGGTACATTCTGTACAAACACAACTAACTACTACCTACTTCAATAATCCCTATATCATGGTCATCAAACATATTCTAGTCTTGTTTTTTCTCATCTTCCAATACTCATCGGCTAAGGTTACATACAACGTTGTCACTTTTGGAGCCAAAGCAGATGGCCGTTTAGACACAAAAACAGCATTCTTAAAAGCATGGAACTTGTCATGTGCCTCCACTACTCCTGCCATCATCTATGTGCCGGCTGGTAGGTACTTGATTGCATCTGCAATCACATTCTCCGGTCAAGCATGTAAGAGCAAAGCTATCACATTTAAAATATATGGTACCTTGGTGGCACCCTCTAGTTACAATGCTATTGGCAACGATGAAGTGTGGATTAAGTTCTACAGGGTTAACCATGTTACGATATCCGGCGGAACTCTTGATGCCCAAGGTGGTTCTCTATGGGCATGCAAATCCTCTGGAAAGACATGTCCAAAAGGAGCAACGGTATGACCATACACTATAATAAACATGCTAATCGCACAGTTTTCTTCCATACTGCTAATTAGTGAAATGTATATTCTTTAAAGTTGTTCACATTTATATTCTTAAGTTATATATTTATGTCCTCTTACGTTTATCTATCTTTCTAAATATGAACATTTTTACTTTTATATATATGTGAACATCTTAAAGAATTAACATTTAAGCAAGCTGTATGGAAGAAAAATGTGTAATTTGGGTATTTATAATTTGCATATCTATTATAGTGTAGGAATGTATTTTTCTTTCTAAAATCATTTTACGAAAATAATATAATTAACATAGATTCATGTATATGTGTTACAGACACTTGGCATTTATCATTCCCAAAACATAGTGATCAGCAACTTAAGGTCATTAAACAGCCAAATGTTTCATATCATTCTATATGCATGCAATAATGCCAAGCTACAAGGTATGAGCATTTTAGCATCTGGGACAAGCCCGAACACAGATGGTATCCATTTAGCACTTTCCACGGGCATTACCATCTTAAGCTCTAAGATCTCGACAGGGGACGATTGTGTCTCGATAGGCCCAGGCAATTCCAATGTCTGGATAGAGAAGGTCTTGTGTGGCCCTGGTCACGGCATAAGGTACATTTGAGACATAAACTTGTTTATATTCACCTTATATACATATCTTAATGTGGGATTTATGATAAATACCTGATCAATTCATGTCATATATATGCCCAGTAACTTAGAATTCAACATATAATGTTGAAACACATTTGACTTATGATAGTGTCAGAATTTTAACGCTTGGACACACATGAGTGCTTAAGAGCGCTATAGTTGGTGACGTTGTGTGTGTGAGTGTGTATTAACTAGATTTGTTAATTAATAAACTTAAATTAATTAATTTGTGGATGCAGCATTGGGAGTCTTGGGTGGGAATTGCAAGAAGCCGGTGTTCAAAACATAACTGTTAAAACCACAACATTTGTTGGTACTCAAAATGGTGTGAGGATAAAGGCATGGGCTCGTCGTAGCAATGGGTTTGTGAAAAATATTGTTTTCAAACAAGTAACTATGGTGAACGTACAATACCCTATCATAATAGACGGAAACTATTGCCCAAACAAACGAAATTGCCCCAATGATCTTTCAGGAGTAAAGATTAGCAATGTAGTGTATGAGGATGTACACGGCACGTCAGCAACACAAGTAGCTGTGAAATTTGATTGTAACAAGGGGAGTCCGTGTAATGGAATAAGATTAAAAGATGTTAACCTTGTATACGCGGGTAAACCAGCGGTTTCATCTTGCTCATATGCTGCCGGTACTGCATCTGGATTACTTCTACCTACAAGTTGTCTGTAACTATATTAATGTTGGTATCTTTCCCTCAGTTTTAAGAGTATGGGAAGAACCATTGGTGATACACTCTCGACTCCATATTTGTACATATCTACCACTCAGTTTTCAATGTTCATTTTCATTTTTTTTTTCTTTTTTTTTTGGCTTGCAGCAGTTACATGTCTTATGCAAGCGTAGTGTGACAACTGTTTAATATAGATTTCAAGATTAGTGAAACCATTTCCATCATACAATGTCCATACGAATTATAATAACGTAAATCATTCCATGTTTAGGGAGATCTCTCTAAACTTAATTGGGCTAAAGTATAACTACTCCACTACTTGAGTAATTTTCTTTCTTACGAGCTATTTTCATTAATTGGAGCAAGATTCCTGGCTTTCTGATACCATCATTTGAGATCTGAGGTTTTAAAATTTAATCGACACCGCGACACCAAGTTCATTTTCAAAGTGATTATTACTTTGTTTTGTTGATCACGACGGGATTTGCTACTTTATCAACATGTCACTACAACACAAGTGCGCTAATGTTACGGTAGGTATCCATTGCAAATGGGCATAATTGCTCAATGCAAATTTAAGTTGCAATGGATTCCTAACAGAGAAAAAAATTGCAACAGTTTTCAAACAACGAAAAATCCGTCGTAAATTAGTAACTGTTTTTGCAATCGATCATATATTGCAGCCTCATCATTAATGAGAACAGTTACTATAAATTAGTAATTGTTCTCATTGACAGCCTCATCTGCTATAGGTTCTGTAGGATCACTGGATTAAGAAATCTCAATGTCTTTTCTTTGTTTTCTCCTATATTGTTTCTTCTGAGGTTGTGATGTTGATGGTTGAATGATGGGTGTGTGATGGGGATCAGTTGGCATAGCTGAACCTTCACCCATTTCTTCTTAAGCTTGAACCATCATGGTTGGAAATAAGGGTGTAACTTCTCAAGAGAATCCTTTCCCAAACCTTTTCATATTGCTAAATACCTTCTTTGTGTGAGAGGGTGTAACAAAAATTTCATCATGAGTAGATATATCACCAACTTGTTTATCCAAAAAGACTTGCACAAACCTTGGATACATTAGAAATTTGACACTACTATCCACATTCTTCACTATACTTTCAATATATATACTTAGAAAAGCTGAATTTCTGGTTTGTGGCTAAGCAAATTATTGCAGAGGCCATAGTGTTACTAAATTCATTCCATGCAGTAGACTTAGCACTTAGGCATTGCAGAATAGTATGAATAAAAAACTTCCATTGAGGAGAAAAAAAGCTTTATAGAATGTAAGTTTCTGAGAAGGTTTTTCAAACCCTATTAAAGCAAGTTGCTCAATAATATCAGCATTTGGTAGACATTTAATTCCTTCAGCATCTTCCAATTGAAGATCTCTTCTTACACTTGTCTCAGTGATGATCACTTTCTTTCCATCCACTAGGGCTTGTAACTGAACTTCTCCATTAACAGTTTTCACCTTTGCAGTAGCCCAAAACTGCTCAATACATGAAGTATAGATTGTAGGATTAAACATTAACGCATATTTGATAGGATTCACATTCAAGAAATCCAAAATTTGCTCAAACCCGTCACTTTTAGTGGATTTAGCCAAGAACGCGACCATGTTGTGTGAATTAGCAAACTTTGGAGCAGACATTGTGATGGGTTTTGATGATTAACAATAAAATCGAGTTAGGGTTAATGATTAGAGAGTATATGAAAGATTGAAATCGAGTAAAAGTTTGAATGAAACCCTTAATCAAAGTATTTATACAAATACTCATAACAGCATTAACGTTCGCTAGCAGTTGTAAGTTATGCCTAACACCATTAACTTTCAACTAGCAGTAGTAAATAACCCAGCAGTAGTAACTCAGCAGTAGATTAAGCCTGACAGCATTAACTTACAACCAGCAGTAGTAAGTTATGCCTAGCAGCATTGACTTTTTCTAGCAGCAGTAAGTTTATACCTAGCAGCATTAACTTTGAATTACCAGCATTAACTCCAATTCCTTTCTAATCAGCATTTCCATTGTCAAATTAATATTTTAACTTACAAATTCTCTCTGTCTGTTTTTGATTTCTCTTAATTCTTTTAGCTCACAATTCTTTCTATCTGTTTTTGATTTCTCTCAATTCTTTTATCTCACAATTCTCTCTGTCTGTTTTTGATTTCTCTCAACTCTTTTAGCTCACAATTCTCTTTGTCTGTTTTTATCACACATCTCTCTTTCTGTTTTCAACTCACAACTTCTCTTAATTCTTTTTCCCACTAAACCACTCTATCTGTTTTTATCACACATCTCTCTTTTTATTTTTCAACTCACAACTTCTCTTAATTCTTTTTCTTACTAAATCACTCTATCTGTTTTTTTATCACACATCTCTCTTTTTGTTTTTCAACTCACAACTTCTCTCAATTCTTTTTCTTACTAAATCACTCTAATTTTCAACAGTTGTTGAGCTATCAGCAACACCCTGAGTGCTAGCAGTATTAACACCCTGAGCAGTATTAACTGCTCTAGTTGCACTGTTAGTGCTGCTAGAGGACAGAAAGACTACACTGTGTGAGTTTGTGGTTGAGCTAGATGTACCCTTGACATCGGATTCATAAGCCTTCAGGTTGTTGAAGAGGTCATCCAAACTCAATGTCTCAATCTCTGGTTTGTTCCTCCACACAATAGTATGCATAGTCCATTCTTGTGACAAACTTCTCAAGAACTTCTGATTGATGTCTCATTGAGGGATAACTTCAAAATGCATTTCCAGTTGACTTATTAGCTTTTGAATCCTTTCATAGGTTTGCTCAATCAATTCTGTGTTGGATGCAGCAAAGTTTTCATATTACTGCTTCAGAAGATTTTTTTTGAGTTTTCTTTGTAGCGGTATTACCTCCAAATATGTTCTCAATAGCCTGCATCAGTGTCTTAGCATCCTTATATGAGTTTAACTTTAATTGATGCTCATTAGGTAAGGCCATCAACAAAGTGCTTCTTTCCTTTAACTCCGCCCTTCTTTGTGCCTTCTCTTCAACACTTATAGGAGGGATAACAGTCTCCTTACCATCAACATTTTTTGTTACTATGGGTGCATTATCATTTTCTATGATCTCTCATAGAGTGTAATCAATGCACTGTAGGTACTGCTCCATCATCATCATTCAGAGATCATACTTACCAGGTTGGAGTATGGGTAGCTTGATGGTTTAAGTAGATTGAGAATCCATTGCTTCTTGAAAAAGTAGATCTTTTGGGTAGTAAAGGTTCTTCTTATTCAAAGCTTCTCACAAGCTCTTATACCACTTGTTGATCCCAATAGAATAGATCTTGCTTAGCTTGTATAAGGCTAAGTTGTATTGAATAAATCCAAAACAACTATGATAGAAACTTTAATTGTGAATATCAAGGACTATGCGGAATCTAGTAAATGATACTAAGAATAATTTCAATGAAACAGTAATGAATAAGATTAATAACAAAACAGTTTACCAAACTTTCAACCTCAATATAATACGAACACTTTTAATAGTGTTAGGGTTACAAATATTGATATCAAAACAAACGATTTTTAGATATCTAACTCTATGCCCTAGGACCTCGTTTTATACACCAAGGAGTCCTAACCGGCTTACAATATTTTCCTAAGTTATCATGATCTTTAAACAAATAACTTATACATATCTTTTACAAAAATATCTCATACTTATTACACAAGCAATCTTTATTTTTCTTTGATAAGTCTTGATCTCTTCTCTGTCAGTATAAACTCTTCCAGCAGTTGTAATCTTTAAGCAGTTGTAACTTTCATACCAACAGTAGTAACTTTTGTACCAGCAATACTAACTGTGTACAAGCAGCATTAACTACTTAGAAAGTTTTCTTCAATCTTTATCAGCAGTACAAAGTTACACTAGCAGTAGTAACTTGCAGTAGTAACATATACTAGCAGTAGTACCTTATACTAGCAGTACTAATATACACTAGCAGTAGTAACTTACACTAGCAGTACTAACTACTTAACATATTTTTCATTAAGATTACTAACAGGACTAATTTATATTTAGCGGCAGTAACTAATACCTTAACAGTTTTAACTTCCACTTAGCAGTAGTAACTTCCAAACAACATCAAGAGACTTTTAATCATAACACAAGCCAAATTCCATGCTTTCAAGAATGCACTTTTTCTGTCTGAACGACCATCGGCTTTGGCTCCTAGAGTGACAACCTTGTATGTAACCTTCGCCGACGAGTATTGGAAGATGGGAAAGAGTAAGACTATGATATATTTGGTGACATGGAATATTGGATTATGCAATTAGTTATGTTTGTTTAGTATGTACTTCTTGATCTAGTAATTTATAGACAATGATTTATAACTACATAACCAATACGGGTAATTATAAATATACACAATCACGGACAAATCCACTGTCGTTTTGACAGTGGATCTCCAATGCTACAGTAATGGGCTCCCATTTTGGGCTAGCCCGATTTTTTTTTTAATTATTTTGTTTTTGTTTTTTTTTTAAATTTGTATGAACAAAATAGGAGGGAAAAAATATTACAAAAGTTCCGATTTATTCAGATAAAAAAATACCCGCGGAAACATCTTCGATACCTAATAACTTTAAAATAATCGATATGGTCACAAACGTACAACTCATTATATTAAAAAAAACCCATATAACACATAAGCCATATAAAAAAATTATTACTAATATACACATTTGTCGACAAATCCACTGTCGTTTTGCATTGTGGCTGCTACAGTGCTACAGTAACGGCCATAAAACTAGCCCAAAAAACTAGCCTAAAATTCGCATAAAATGTGGCCTAAAATCTGGCTCAAAGTAAAAAAAAAAAACTAACCCAAAATTAGCCTAAAATCTGGCCCAAAGTAAAAAAAATACAAAACGGACCCTCAACTTTTAATTATTTACGAAAAAAATTACAAAACCGTCCCAAAAAAAGAAAATATTCGGGAAAAAATTAGCCCGTCCCAACGCAAAATTATTTTCCCCGAATCTTACAAAAAAAAATATTAAAAATTAGCCCCGCCATAACGCATCGTCCAAAAAAAAAACCCGAAACGTAAAAAAAATTATTCGGGAAAAAATTAGCCCCGCCGCAACGCGCGGATTCTTTTTGCTTGTTAAGACTCAATAATGGGTTTTCTAATTGGTAATGATTGACAAATGATGCAGTCCGTATCTATAGGCCAGGGGTACAAATTAACTGATTGAATATCAAATGTATGTAAAGAATGTTAGTCATGTTACATTAGTATTCTATTGTTATAACAAGTCTTTAAAATTATCGAAGAGTTATTTAACGTTATTTTGAGTATCAACATATAACATACTAAAAATGAAGCTATACTTTATACACAACGAATTTAACAATGGATATTTTAGATATTTTAATGCATATGGTCAAGGAATTGCATATGATCTCACATGGATTGAGAATCTCAACCATAAACTAGTCATGATCAATCAACGTTCTATTTGCAACATATCTATGTATTATTTTGAGTTACAGTAGTTTCTTTCTAGAACCTATATTCAAGGGATTTCTTTTCATTTGTACTGCATACTAGTTGTCTAGCCCGCCGCCCGATGGGTGGGCTATATCCATAATATCCGTCGTTAATTATGTTTATGTAGAAAGTTAAGTGTTTAATATATTATATTCCAAGCATATTAAAAAAGAACTAAAAAAATACCTCTTGTTAGTGGTTTACTTGTTATCGCATTTCAAAACTAAACGGATCAAATGGTTTGCACGGGTAAAAAAGATTACGGAACAATATTATTTAGCTGATTATCATTAAAAAGTTTTAAGAACTTCTAATATATCAAGATGTTGAAGTAATAACTTAAATGTAGACGTGGCCACTTACAAATCAAAAATACCATAGCTTAAGCAATTCTTAAAAAAATTATATTCAAGAGCTTAAGGGTACTTGTTTAATAAGAAAAAATTCTATGTCATAGCTTAAGTAATTCGTTGTTTAATGTCGGTCTTAAAATCAGAATTGCTACTTTCCAATCTCACATCCACACCATTTTTATTCACTGTATTAGGGATATTATATCTTAATATCAATACGAACAAGCCCATCGTATCTTACTCCTATTGAATCAATTAATCAGGTGAACAAAGCACATCTTGTTGAAATTAAACTTCATGCTTAAGGCCAAAAGCAGATAACTATTATATAGTGTTGAGATAAGTGCCGCCACACTACCATTGTGCTTATTAGTGAAAGTTCATAAATTGTACAAAAGGGAATTGCAGATATGCTCCCTGTGATTTTCTCAGATTGCATGATTACTCCTCATATTTGCAAAAGTGCAGGCGGCCTCTCTGTGAGAAAACTTTCGTTGCACTTTTAGTCCCTCGCCAAAGTTGAATGACTAATTTGCCCTCGTCTTCTTCTCCCTTTAATTTTTCTTTGAATTTTTATTTATTTTTATTAAAAAAATCATCCATCTTCATCTTATATCCATATTTTTTTGAACTTTTTTTTACTTTTAGTAGATCTTAAGAACAAATCCAACAGCAGCAACATAAGAACAAATCCGAGGAGAAGAACAAAATACGCCAACTCAACTGCCAACAAATCCAATCACCTATCTTAAACCCATTGCAATCATCAACCAACAACAAATCCAAGTATAATCCTAATCCCATCATCTTTGACTCAACAACAATCTGAAACTCATCGCTATAACACGACTCGAACTAAAATGAAACAAAAAGAAAGATCTCAGATTTTTCGTGGTGTACAAACAAATATGGAGACCCTCAAATAATCACACAAGAAAAATAAATTATCATAGATCTGTGAGGAGATAAACCCATATTTAATATCTGAATACAAAGAAAAAACAATAACAAATATGTTATATTATATCTTCCTTTTGTTTAACCAAACACAAAAACACGCAAACCTACCCGAGACCTTTATGAAAGATCTTCATGTTGATAACATCATGGTTCTTCATTAGTTAATCATATTGTGTCTTCGTGATTGTTATGATTCAATGTTTGACACTTCAAAAACAAAGAGCTATGTTGAGGGTTTGTTTGTTTGTTGAATTAAAGAGGGTATATGGATTTGTTTTTGTTATGAGAAAGAAGGAAAGGAGATTTAAGGATGACTATGTTTGAGTTTATTGGTTATGATGTTGTTGTGTGGATATTCTGAGAGAGAAAAGAGGAGAAAAGGGCGGATGTTACTATGTGAGTGATTGGGGTAATATATATTTAGGATTATAGATCTGATGTATTGGCGTCAAAAAGAGAACAATGAATACGGATTAACTGATTAGATATTAGCATTAAGATCTAAGAGTAAAAAAAGTAAAAAAAAATTGGATATAAGATGAAGATGGATGATTTTTTTAATAAAAATAAATAAAAATTCAAAGGGAAATTAAAGGGAGAAGAAGATGAGGGAAAATTAGTCATTCAACTTTGGCGAGGGACTAAAAGTGCAACGAAAGTTTCCTCACAGGGAGGTCGCATGCACTTTCGCAAGTATGGGGACTAATCATGCAATCTGAGAAAACCACATGGAGCATATTTGCAATTCCCTCATTGTACAATATTAAACATAACATAAGACATGAAGACTACCAATGACTTGAAGGACAATCTCAGCAAACTCCACTCCTACAAGCAGTTATCATATGCTGCTAATAAAAGCAGCGGTCGAGGTATTTGAAAAAAGGTTGCGATAAAGAATGTATGATGGTTGGTAACGTGGGTTCTACTTGCCGATGGAAATCAGGATAATAGTTGAGGAACACATGTATTCCAGTTTCATTGTGATACTTTTCTCAATGATTGATTCAAAGGTACAACTTTAATAGTATATGGAATTACACTTAAGAAGCTTTGTGTGATCTTAATGTTCCTTCCTCGTAGTTGCATCTCATAATTACTAAATTTCTCTCATTTTCATGTAGCAGCAATAACTATTAGTACATGTATACACAAACTTATATGCATCACCAAAATTTAGTACTATGTAATGTAGAATGTTCAATAACACGATGTGTTCATTCTTTACCACTTACACTAACATAAGTGAAATTGACTAAAGGAGCCCTGAGATGGTGCGGGTTCTAGTCAGTTTGTCCATCATAACGCCCGAAGGAGGGTTTGCAGCTGCAAGCACGGAGGTTCTAAAATTAAGAACAATTGTTATTCCTAATTTTGCCATGGAAATTGTTTCTTGTTCCATGGCTTCATGGCAGAAATTTCCATGACAATATAGGAAAAAAGAGCATATTCTTCTAACCTAACCTATCCTCCGGTCTCATTTTGTCAAATTATTCTATGCAGACAACACCTCCATTAGCCAACACCGTGGACCCTCCTTCTAGATAGAACTCACGTTGAACACCGAATAACATGTATTTTAAGGTTTCTTAATCATAAAAACCCTAATTTAAATCACCAATCTTTTTGTGGTATCGTAGCCGGCATGAAACCTAGAATGAAGACCATGCATAATTGATTGTGAATGAGATCTTTGAAAACCGAGATCTCCCTATAAATTCTCTAAAAACGCATTCTTAATTGATTATGTTATTTTGAATTGGTATTCTCAATGCTCGGTTTAATGCATACTTAAGAACTTCCTTATTTAACTGTTTTAATTGTTCCATATCAAATCTGGCTTGCAAAATTTATCAGAAAAGGTTGGGATACTCCAATGGTTGAGATGTTTTATGAAAAGCATCCCATCACTACAAAAAATTGTTATTTTACCGCACTTTTTTGAACACACTTTAAAAAAGTGTGCAATATATAATGAGTTTATTCACATTTATAACTGTGCAAAAGTTTGTTACATAAATAAGTATGAACAAATTTTGAAAAGGGTAAAGGCCATTTATTACCAACTTACTTTTTCATTTGTACCGTAATGACCAACTTACTTTTTTTTGTACACATTACACCAACGTACTTGTTTGTTTTGTGATAATGTTACCCAAATGACCGGCTAGATTTCCACGTCATTAATTTAATTTTTTTTCTTCCAAATATGCTAAAACACTCCACGTGGTTTGGTTTGCTGATATGTGAGGCAAAGATATGAAGCCATGTAATAGTAATTGACATATGTATCCTTCTTTTAAGAAGACAACACATCCCTGTTATGTCATTTTCTTCCAACCAACCACAATAACTCACAAAAACAAAAACAAAATTGTAGCAAAAACTATCTTAAAATTGATTCAGATTATATCGATAACAACAATTTTGTAAACAAAACCTAACGGGGTCTTGACACAAACTCAAACCCACTTCTTTGTCAACACAAACATCTTTTTGGTTAACATATATTCACTTCTTCATAAACCCATCAATGAATCGTTGTTAAAGTCCCTATCTTTTTGATGAATTTGAGATACCCGGATGAGATTTATGCGAAAGTTAATGAATGAATGTGGAAGCTTGAGAAGGGAGGTACACATTGGGAAGATGATGTGTGCAAGGGTACACTGATAGTGCTTGTGTTATGATTGTTGTTATACTAATTGTAACCCTATCTTATATACGACTTTGTGTGAAATGAGTGAAATGTGATAACCCTATCTTATATACGACTTTGAGTGTTATTGGTGATGGTTTGATGACGGGATATGGGTTCTGATTGTGAAGATGATGTTTTCGATCTGGGTTTTGGTTTCTTGTGATTTTTGTGTGATTCTTGTTGTTAAGTGTGAATCTGAGTTTAGTTTGATTTTGTGAAGGTGGTTAGGATTTTTGTTTTTAGATATGGATGATTTTTGTGCAAGCATTTGATGATATGATGTAGTACTTGTGCTTTATTAAAGTCACATTGATGGAATATATGTAGATTTATATGTTGCTCTGTCCATTCTAGCTAGGGTAGCAGCTATTTCTAATGGATATAGAGAAGACAAGGGTAATATAGTCCTTTTATGGTAATATTGGTCATTACGGTACAAATGAAAAAGTAGGTTGGTAATAAATGGCCTTTACTTTAATATGTTTTTGACAGCGTGGAATGTTTATGCCAGCGTGTCAGTAACAAGTTGTGATATTGGTGATGTCAAACAAAATTTGAAAGTACGTTGGTGTAATGTGTACAAAAAAAAGTAAATTGGTCATTACGGTACAAATGGAAAAGTAAGTTGGTAATAAATGGCCTTTACCCTTGAAAAACAAAACAATTTTCACACTTCACTACTACATAAAAGCTTATATAAATCACGTCATATAGTGTGGTTTTCTTAAAACCCGATCTATATGACGGAGAAAAGGGGGAAATTTCATAAAAAGATCGGTTATTATGTTAAAAACCGATCTATTTAACTTTAAAGTTAAATAGATCGGTGACTACCAGGAAACCGATCTATGTAAACTTCACAAACTCCCACACAAAATAGATGTATTTATGTTTTTCGCTTTAGACAGATTGGTTTTTCATAAATAATCGTTCTATATATTTCACTTCAATTGTTTTACCGGGCTACAACTTTTCATTTTGCCGCTTCACCAAAATTTTGAACACACAAAGCACAATACCATTTCCCCAAAATCACACCCTAGCGCCTCACTACTCTCACCAAACAAACCCGGTTTTTCATAGCCCACTTTTCTTATTGTTTTCCACCCCAATCAAAAAGTATCAAACACACTGTCATTAATCTTCCCTTCTCAATCATACCACCACTGTCACCACTAATTAGTAAGTCATCTCCTTGTTGATTTTTAGTTGAAACATAAGGTTAGGTATGTATGGTTTAATTTGAGGCATATTGTATGTTTGTGTATGTATTAATTTTACATAGGCTTAATTGAAAGTTGGGGTCAAGTTCAGACCTAATTGCAGAGAGGTAATTGATGGTTATTGATTTTATAACTTGTTAGTTGTTCTTGCTACTGTATGTAGTTTATTAGTTTGTTTAGTATCACATAGGATTTAGCTTTTATTTAATTTTGTTGTGTGTTTTTGATTGTCTATTGTGTTGTTTTTATATAGCTTAACTTTGTTAAAATTATATTGTGTTTGACAGGTACTTACCCATGGTTCGAACTTGGTGTCAGTTGCTATCAATGGGAAATCCTTCCAATCCCTTAAAATGGATTTTGCCCTATCACTTTTCTGCATTTCTTGCGTGGTATATCTTTTACTCTTATGTTTGTATTTTCAGTGATGAAACTTGAACACTGATAACTCTTATGTTTGAAACTTGAACACTGATTACAACAATGAGTTATAGGGGCCGTCTATCTTCTTGTTGTAGATATTTTTCTGGAATTGAATGTTCTTTTCATTTATCTACCTTTTCAATCTCATTATACTTGTTATGTTGAAAATTGGTACTATGTTATCTTCCATTATTTTTACTTTCCTAATTTATTGTCTTATTGAGATGTGTTACACTGAATGTCCACTTTGTTGCTGTCATTTGGCAAAATGATTGCCGAAGTATGCACATTTACATTGACAAATGTTATTGAACAATTTCTATGAACTAAAGATTGATGTGTATTGTGCCTATTGATTGTCTCACATATACTTTAAACCTCTTGTTGTTGATGTTGTCGTGGTTGCAAAATGTCATCTAAGTGTTCTGTATAGACACAAAAAAGGAATGCTCTTTGCACAGTTGGTCGACTTACTGCAGTACTATGAAGGTTTTGAGATCAATGATAACTTAGGAAGGCAAATGCGTAATCTGATTTTGCGGCTAAAAAGCGGATAGTTTGGGTAGACATTGAAGGAGTTCCCTTAAACGCTTGGTCTCGTTCAACTTTTCAAAAGATTGGGTCTAAATGGGGAGAATTAGTTGTACTAGAAGACGGGTATGTGGACCTTTTTGCAAGGAAACGTATTTGTATTATGACCAGCCATACGGAGAACATCCTGGAAAGTTCAACTTATCGAAAAGAAGGTTTTTGGGCTCGTGCCAAGGAACTTTTGTTTGTCCCATCTTTTCAAAGAAGTTCCTGACAAGAGTTGTGTTCGGAATGACGAGTCCATTACGCTAAGGAAGAGGCTAAAATCTATAATCTCGGCAACGAGAATGATAGTGAAGTGGTTTCGGACACATATTTTGGTGATAATGGTGAAGATCAGGGTGTCGAGCATCATCATGGTGAACCTTCTAAAGTTAAGGAGGTTTTGGCTGATCCCTTCAATATTTACGGCTTGCTTGACAAACATAATAACGAAGCAAGAACAACGGATTCGTCAACCAGTATCCCTTATCCTCCGGGTTTCACTCCTGCCAATGATATTCCAACTTGTAATCAAGATAGCCCTGATGTTGCATCTGTTCGACCTACTAGTAAGTCGGCAAGGAGAAATTCGTCACCATGTCAGTCAATTGGTCTTAGTTCGAGAGTTATGGAGGACACGGTACCAGCAGACGTGTATTCATCTCCTGTTGGGAGCAAGCCTATTCATGGTTCGCATAAGGGAGGTTCTCTGTTGGAAGTTCTTGACGGCATGATTAAGGTAGGTCAGACTATGGGATTCTCTATGGACGGTTGCCTAAAAAGATATGGAGATTATTATTGGTTCAGCAAGGAGATTGTTGAGGTTTCCAAGAATTGGTTTGTCTTTAAATATCCAAGGCTGGGATCCAAGCTAAAAAAAAGGAATGATCTAAGAGTTGAGAATTAAAAACATAAGGTGAGTTGCTTGACTTAACAAGAAAACTAAAATGGAAAACCTTTCTGCTAAGAGAGCTAAAAATTTGTGGGTAATAGTAGTTTTGATCATAGATTTTTAGTGAGGCCCTTGGTAAATTTAGGAGGTAATTTTAAAGTTTTATGGGATCCGATTATGTTTCGTAAAGATCAACATATTATCTCTAGATAACTTTGTTGTTTTATATGGGACTTGGTTCCAAATAACACCAAGTTGCTCATTGTATAATGCTGTATCCCCTCTATCCCTACTGATAAACTCACCTTGTGGAATTATATTATGGGTTTTATCTCGAGGAATGGAAGGTTTGGTCACAGGAGATTTAATGAAGTCCGTTCGAGAGAGAAGGCTGGGTTCTGTTTTTTAATGTGCATGGGGCTACGAGTTTAATAGCTATTATTTTCCAACCGGGGCTTGTGAGATTCAGTTGGAAGGCTATTCGATCACTTGGTCACATCGTCCGGCTGCAAAAATGATAAAGTTGGAGCGGTATCTTGGTTTCGGAAGGTTTATCTTTCTTTATATTCCGCTTATTTTAAAAACAGCTTTATGTCTGAGATAAGAATATGTCGGATCACCAACCGATTTTGCTTCGTAAGATGGTTACAGATTATGGTGCAACCCCATTTAGGTTGTATCATTCTTGGTTTTCCTTCCATGGGTTTGACGATATGGTCAGGATTGGTTGGAATTCATTTGTTCTTGAGGATTCTAATGGTATGGTCCGGTTCAAAAAGAAATTGCAAATGCTGAAAAAGGAAATTCGATCATGGGTGGCTGTTCATAAACGAAAACAGTCGATGAAGGTTAATTGATATTTCCAAGGAAATTAGTGTGTATGATCATGTTTAGATCAAGGTGAGTGTCTGATAATTCTGTCCTTCCCCGATGGAGTTTGACGAAACAAATGCAAGATATCAAGTCCACTGCTTTTCGTGACCAAATGCAGAAGGCTAAGATTCAGTGGGCTGTTAGTTTGAAAAGAACTCCAAATTTTTCATGGTATGTTAATCGTAAGCGTGTTCACTTATCAGTCAAGGGCAATATGGTTGAAGGAGAATGGGTTGATGAGCCAAATCGTGTAAAGAAGATTTCCCTCTACTTTGCTAAGGTTCTAAGACACGGGCGTGAGTCATTGTCGGCTGAATTTTAGGTTCCCGTCTCGCCTCACTGCTGACCAGATTTTTGATCTGGAAAAACCGGTGTCCTCTGATGAAATTCGCAAAGCTGTATGGAGTTGTGGCGAAAATAAATCGCCTGGGCCGACGGTTGCCTTGTTTGAATTATTTCGCAAATATTGGATTCCATTGGGCCCAGATTGTGCGTCGCGGTAGAGTGGTTTTTTCAGGCATAACTCTTTTGCTAAAGGTTGTAAGCTTCTTTTATCACTTTTGATTTCCGAAAATCCAGATCCCAAGACGTGATGATTTTCGGCCTATTACTTAATCGGGAGATCTATATAAAGGTGTGACAAAAATTCTTTCTATCTTTTTGTCTTCGTTATTTCGGACCTTTATTTCCAGAATTCAACCGCATTTCTCCCAATAATCGTCAGATCGTGATGGGCCCGTTTATTATTTAATGATTACTCTCTTGGTGTAGGCATAAAAAGCAGAGCCATGGTTTTTCAAAGTTGATTTTGCCAATGCTTACACTCAGTTCGGTGGGAATACTGGGATGATTTCTTTTTTCTTTGGTTTTCGTGTTAAAATGGCGCTCTTAGATAAAAGGAAGTTTAATATCTCAAGTTATGGCTTCTGTTCTTGTTAATGGAAGTCCTACTTCAAAATTTCAATCATTTCGGGTCTGAAACAAGGGATCTTTTGGCTCCTTCCTCTTCATTCTTGTTATGGAACGCTCCATTTGTCGGTTTCTAGAACTGACGAGGCTGGTATATTCACTCGTATTAAAAATTGATTATGCCTCTCTCGCTTTTCTCATCTTTTTTATACAGACGATGCGGATTTATTGGTGAGTGGACGGATAGTAACTAAGGAGTATTATCAACATGCTCCATTGTTCTCTGTAGGCGCGGGTTGAAGATAATCTTCAGAAAATGCAATCTTCTAGGAGTGGTGTCACCCGCAGTTTAGTTAATGAAAGCGGCTGCCTCCATATGGTTGTTCGATCATGAAAGACCCCTTTCAAATACTTAGGGGTTATGTGGAGGTAAATGTCTAAGATCAATGCTGGGATATATGTTGTAAGATAAGTTTAAGCTTTCGAAGTGGAAGATTAATACCCTCTCCATAGGAGGTCGTCTCACGTTACTAAAGGCAGTTTTTAAAGGCTCACTCCATCTACCTATGTCCTTTATACAAGGTGCCGAAGACCGTGTTTCCATGGAGCTGAATCTTTACGTCGAAATTTTTTTAAGGTGTTCAAGTGTCGAATAGAAGATTTAGTGGGTTTAAGTGGACGAAAGTGCCGCTTCAAGAAATATGGAGGTTTAGGTGTCTCCAGTTTTTATGCCCTTAATCGTGCGCTCCTTTTCAGATGGGTGTGGAGATTTATTTCTCATGATAATTCATTGTGGTTTCGTTTCATTTCAGCCATGCATGGTTCTTCTTTCCAGATATGCTCTTCTTTCCATTGTTCGAATTAGTTGTCTATTATTCGGGAAGTTTCGGCCTTAAAACTTCAAGGTATAGACTTTTTATCTCATTGTAAGCGTCGTGTTAGTTCAGGTATGCAAACTCGCTTACCGGAAGATCTTTGGTCAAGGTAGGTTTCATTTCAATAAGTTTTTCCCTAGGTTGTACGCCCTGGAGAACAACAAAGAATGTTCAGTTGCGGTTAAAATGCAAGGCGAGATCGATAGCTCTTTTCGTCGCCATGTAAGGGGAGGTGTGGAAACTCGCATCTCGAAACAGTCAGGATTTGGTTAGGTCGAAGGTTCTTTCAATGTAGATGATAGATGGCTTGGACTTGAACGGGTGGGACTTTTGTGTTAAAGATGCCCGTAACCTTGGACGAGGTTCGACTTCAAAAGAGAATGTTTCTACGAGATGGATTAAGACTATTCCTAATAAGGTGAATGTTTTCGCAATGGAAACTCCACCTTGATCGCACTCCCCACTAGGTCAAACCATTTCAAAGTGGTATAAGTGCAATCTTCTTTATTCCGATATGTAATGTCTTGCAGGAACGATTTCTTTTCATTTATCTACCTTTTCAATCTCATTATACTTGTTATGTTGAAAATTGGTACTATGTTATCTTCCATTATTTTTACTTTCCTAATTTATAGTCTTATTGAGATGTGTTACACTGAATGTCCACTTTGTTGCTGTCATTTGGCAAAATGATTGCCGAAGTATGCACATTTACATTGACAAATGTTATTGAACAATTTCTATGAAGTAAAGACTGATGTGTATTGTGCCTATTGATTGTATCACATATACTTTAAACCTCTTGTTGCTGATGTTGTCGTGGTTGCAAAATGTTATCTGAGTGTTCTGTATAGACACGAAAAAGGAATGCTCTTTGCACAGTTGGTCGACTTGCTGCAGTACTATGAAGGTTTTGAGATCAATGATAACTTAGGAAGGCAAATGACAGATGGCGTGGTGCTTCAAGCCTACTATGAACCGTTTCAGGCTTTTCAGCTTCTTTCATTCAAGAAAATACCAAAGGTTTGTTCTCCCCTGATATCTGCATAGTGGAGATGGAGTTGAAAGGTTTGGGTTGAGCTGTTGAGTCATTATTATAATATAAGTTCAAATATCTGTATATAACCCTTTAAGCAGTAGATCTTCACTCCATTTGACTTTGACTCTATAGTAATTTACTCTTTTGACTCGTTTGAGATAAAACACAGACCTAATAAATGGGTTAAACTTGCCACCTATACTAAAGTGTATGCTGTTTTTCCTTTGTCTCCTGATACTTTGAGTTGAAACCTTTTTTGGCTATCTAACAAATTCTGTTATGTTTCTTGTTCCTCCTTGTCTTGTAGTTGAAAGAGCTCATACTTGCCTTAGTTTGGCGATTCATAAGCGTGCTGGTCTTTCAAAGAAGTTGTTTTGTACTTTCTCCTGATGAGTTGAGGGACTTGGTCTGCACTTACCACTGAAACACTACTTTTTGTTTTGCATTTTCAAAGCTTGAGTAGAGACATGAATGCTTTTTGCCATTAGCAAGCGAAGGCGAACATACTGAAATTGAAAATAAATTACATAGTTCGATTTCAGATTCTTGACATATTGCTGATGTCTACAGGACTTTGTGTTAAAACAGATGTTACTTTATATCGTTCATTACTTCTTAAAGGTACCCATCATTAACTCATTGTTTGTTCTTTTATGACAGTTGTTTGATATAGTCGAAGCCGATGGAAGTCGGAAGTTGAATGGGATTGCAACATTAGTGTACCGGTGCATCTATCATTTCTCAAAGGTGATCAGGGGCTACATGTAGTAACAAGTAGTACAACAACTATAGTTCGAATTATGCTCTTTGTTCAGGGGTTGTTAAATGGTCTTGTATATTATGAGGCCATTTGGTTTCATATTGTAAGATGATGGTTTTGTTTAACGTACGTGTATTTGAATATTAGGGGCTGTTTGGTTCGATGTATTTGGGGGGTTTTCAAGGGGTTTGAATTTAAAATACATTTCAAATCGTGTTTGGTTATTTTTTGTGGGTTTTAAAACACAGAAAAGTCCCAATTTAGTGGGGTTTAAAAAACGTTGGGTAAGGAGTGAGTTATAAATACGGTGGTTAAAAAAGTCAAATTGGTCCTATATACCCCTGTTCCTCTTGTTCCCTTTTCATTTTTCTTCATCTCATCTCTTTATCTTCTCTAACCTTCATTAATAATTCAACATTCTGTCATCATTTTTATGTCCAAATCTCATCTCGGTAACTCAAGTTCATCAAAGAGATCGAACTTTAACATGTTCAAATCGAACTTTAACATGTTCATGTTCATATCTCATCCCGCTCGTATTTCTTGATTCATGGAAACAAAAAGATCTTGGCTGTCTTCCTTGTCCCTTTGATTTTAAGAATTTTAAAGTATACTCAATCGTAAGTAACTTTGGGGCTGATTTTGTTTTTGATGATTTTATCTTTAATTATGTTCATGCCAATAAGTTTTGAGATAAATGATATCTTTGTTTTGTTTTTTTTTAATTTATGTTACTACAATTGATAATCAGTTGACTACATGGGTAATTCAAACAAGTCATATGGTGTTTGTTGTTCTTGTAAGTATTATTGATTTGATGGGGAAGATAATATGACAATATTGTCATTTACTAAATCGCATTGCAAATCCTTATAAAACATTTTCTCCCAACCAGTTTGAAAACTTGCAAAGTTAAAAAAATGCCATTTTTGAAATACATGGTTTGTAAATTTGTGAACCAAACAACACCTTAGTGTATTTTGTGTGATTGAGCAGAAGTTTCGAGAAAATATAGGTTTCAATAATTTTTTTTATCTTGAAATATGAATTAATAGATCGGTTCATATGTATTAACTCATGTATTTGTTGTATCTGGTTCTCAACCGATCTATTTATGTGTTGCTCATATAGATACCCTTGTATAGAGCGGTTCAAAACCAATCTTAATGAGGGGTTTCAACCGATCTTTTTAACGTTTTTTGTAGTAGTGCTTATATTTGTTACAAATACAAGTCCATACTTTTAAGTGTGAAAAAATCCATAATTTGTTCACACTTTCAAGTGGACCTCATTTGTAAGTTGTAACACCTAAATCCAAAATTTGTTCAATCTTGTGTGAAAAGCGTGGAGTATTTGGTTGTTACAAATGGGGGTTCACACTTGAAAGTGTGAATAAATTATGGATTTTTTTCACGCTTAAAAGTGTAGACTTTTATTTGCAACAAATATAAGTGTGGAAACCTTTCATCTTTTTAAAATTTGTTCACACTTATTTATGTAACTATTTTTTTACACATTTATATGTGTTAATAAACACAAAATATTTTCCACACTATTTAAAATATGTAAAACAATGGACTTTTTTTGTAATGCATGTTCAAACCTTGCCAGCATCATTTTAAAGTAGGACATTTCTTACCAAAATTTCTAATGCTTCATATATGCCATGTCATCGATGTGTCACTATTGAGGTGGCATTAGTGAAATGTCCATGATAATGTGTCATGGTCTCCTCTATTATATAGTGTGGAGATAAAGAGAAAAAGAATTTGCTTTACTCGAAATGAGAACTTTTGATTACTAATATGCCCTAACAATTGTTTTAGAAAATAAGATCTTTTTTATTTAACGACAATTTTATTAGTATCTAAAATTATGTTGAAATGTTTGACCATTTTTCAAAATTATGCCCCTGCTATCTCTAATAGAAATGTTTAAACAGATTATTTCAAACACGAAACACTTAGGCTGGACGAAGTGGTAAGGAACTCACCTTGGTGAGTTTACAACTCACACGTGAGTTCCATCCCGCACACATAACTCACCTAGGTGACTTGCCATTAGCTTGGTGATTTTGGATCCCTTTTGAAGAGTGATTGGTGAGAAACTCACCTCATGTGAGTTTTATTTTTGTGGGCCTCATCTCTTTTTAATTAATGTATTTTATTTGGTTGTGAGTGTGTGTGAGTATTTAGTGGGATATATTTTATATAAATTGAGTATTTTAATGAAAAGTGAGTTTTAGTGGTAAGGTGAGTTCTTATTACGGTTGAAAGGTGAGTTGTAAGGTGAGTTTTATTTGGAGAGAGAAAGCTAATGCGGCGCTGACGTGGGTGGTGAGTTCACCACCACTCCATCCAGCCTTAAAGATATTTTTGAGGAAAGCTATAGAAAAAGAAAAAGAAGATATTTTTGAGGAAGATATAGAAAAAGAAAGAAAACTTAATAAAGAGAAAATTGAGACATTTAAGGAAGAAATGAAGAAAGAAGGGAATGAGAAGCTAGCCGAGGCGTTGACACAATTGAAGGAGCATCATCCCACTCCCCATTCCGCATGATCATTCGTTGTTCAAGGTACAGTTCGGTGGATTATAAACATATTGAGAAGTGGTGCATTTGGTTTAATACACTTCGTGTTTAATAATCTTTTGGTTTAAAAGTTATATGTTTGGTTGGATTTGAAACGCTATGTAACATGATATTTTATTGTTCGTCTATTATTAATATGGGTTTCAATTGTGCATATTTCTATATTTTTTACAAATGGAGTTTTTTTAACGAAAATTGTATCTATATCGTTGCGGTTACACTCCGTCGCAAACTTGTTACTTTTTTACACCGTTGGATATCCGCTACAATTACACCGTTGCAAAACCAATTGCTACTTTACTCCATTGCAAATCTCTTGCAAATTCTAACCGTTTCATTTCCTAGCACAGTTATTCACTTGCAATCTCGTAAATTTTATTCACTGCAATCTCCTTGTAATATCGAGGCGAACCGGAACAACGCTCGGTCTTGTTTCTGGGTTGAGTGGAAAAGGGGTATATGAAGTTCGTTCTGTTCCTCTATGCATCTCTGTGATGGGTAAATCTCCGTGAAAAAGGGGCAACTTTCGTGTAGTTTGTAACTGGGTGTAACTATTCAGATCTTTTCGAGAATAAATCATTCTCTTAATAGATCTCGTCTTGTTCCTCAATCTTCGAACAATGCGGCGTTGTATTATTGTAAGTTCCCTGTTCCAAACATTTCCTTCAAGTAGACGACAAGTTTTAAATTTGAATGAAGGCATTCCTCCCTCACATGCATTTGCAACAGATTCGTAGCAAAACCGTCAGAAAAATAAAATATGATCGATTGCAAAAACAGTTACTAATTTACGACGGATTTTTCGTTGTTTGAAAACTGTTGCAATTTTTTTCTCTGTTAGGAATCCATTGCAACTTAAATTTGCATTGAGCAATTATGCCCATTTGCAACGGATACCTACCGTAACATTAGCGCACTTGTGTCGTAGTGACATGTTGATAAAGTAGCAAATCCCGTCGTGAACAACCAAACAAAGTAATAATCACTTTGAAACTGAACACGGTGTTGCCGTTTCGATTGAATTTTAAAACCTCAGATCTCAAATGTCGGTAGCAGCAAGCCAAGAATCATGCTCCAATTAGTGAAAATAGCTCGTAAGAAAGAATATTACTCAAGTAGTGGAATAGTTATACTTTAGCCCAATTAAGTTTAAAGAGATCTCCCTAAACATAGAATGATTTACGTTATTATAATTCGTATGGACATTGTATGATGGAAATGGTTTCACTAATCTTGAAATCTATATTAAACAGTTGTCACACTACGCTTGCATAAGACATGTAACTGCTGCAAGCCAAAAAAAAAAGAAAAAAAAAATGAAAATGAACATTGAAAACTGAGTGGTAGATATGTACAAATATGGAGTCGAGAGTGTATCGCCAATGGTTCTTCCCATACTCTTAAAACTGAGGGAAAGATACCAACATTAATATAGTTACAGACAACTTGTAGGTAGAAGTAATCCAGATGCAGTACCGGCAGCATATGAGCAAGATGAAACCGCTGGTTTACCCGCGTATACAAGGTTAACATCTTTTAATCTTATTCCATTACACGGACTCCCCTTGTTACAATCAAATTTCACGGCTACTTGTGTTGCTGACGTGCCGTGTACATCCTCATACACTACATTGCTAATCTTTACTCCTGAAAGATCATTGGGGCAATTTCGTTTGTTTGGGCAATAGTTTCCGTCTATTATGATAGGGTATTGTACGTTCACCATAGTTACTTGTTTGAAAACAATATTTTTCACAAACCCATTGCTACGACGAGCCCATGCCTTTATCCTCACACCATTTTGAGTACCAACAAATGTTGTGGTTTTAACAGTTATGTTTTGAACACCGGCTTCTTGCAATTCCCACCCAAGACTCCCAATGCTGCATCCAGAAATTAATTAATTTAAGTTTACTAATTAACAAATCTAGTTAATACACACTCACACACACAACGTCACCAACTATAGCGCTCTTAAGCACTCATGTGTGTCCAAGCGTTAAAATTCTGACACTATCATAAGTCAAATGTGTTTCAACATTATATGTTGAATTCTAAGTTACTGGGCATATATATGACATGAATTGATCAGGTATTTATCATGAATCCCACATTAAGATATGTATATAAGGTGAATATAAACAAGTTTATGTCTCAAATGTACCTTATGCCGTGACCAGGGCCACACAAGACCTTCTCTATCCAGACATTGGAATTGCCTGGGCCTATCGAGACACAATCGTCCCCTGTCGAGATCTTAGAGCTTAAGATGGTAATGCCCGTGGAAAGTGCTAAATGGATACCATCTGTGTTCGGGCTTGTCCCAGATGCTAAAATGCTCATACCTTGTAGCTTGGCATTATTGCATGCATATAGAATGATATGAAACATTTGGCTGTTTAATGACCTTAAGTTGCTGATCACTATGTTTTGGGAATGATAGATGCCAAGTGTCTGTAACACATATACATGAATCTATGTTAATTATATTATTTTCGTAAAATGATTTTAGAAAGAAAAATGCATTCCTACACTATAATAGATATGCAAATTATAAATACCCAAATTACACATTTTTATTCCATACAGCTTGCTTAAATGTTAATTCTTTAAGATGTTCACATATATATAAAAGTAAAAATGTTCATATTTAATGTACTAAAATCAAATTATTTTTCAGCAATTGAACAAAAACGTTTGTACCGTTAGTTATTATTGTGACAACGTAGTCATTTAGCTAACGATCGTTTGAGGGATTTTCAAAAATCGTCCCTTGGTTTTAATATATTTTTCTTTTTTAGAAAAAAAAATTTCGAAATTTTTTTAAAAATTTGAATTTTTTTTTTTCCAAAAAATTTCGAAATTTTGGCAAATTTTTTCGAAATATATATTTTTTTTGAACAAAAATTTTCAATGATTTTTTCTAAACATCTTTTTATTCCATACTATGCTTAGCTTAATGTTTAATTACTTTAAGATGTTCACATATATATAAAAGTAAAAATGTTCATATTTAGAAAGATAGATAAACGTAAGAGGACATAAATATATAACTTAAGAATATAAATGTGAACAACTTTAAAGAATATACATTTCACTAATTAGCAGTATGGAAGAAAACTGTGCGATTAGCATGTTTATTATAGTGTATGGTCATACCGTTGCTCCTTTTGGACATGTCTTTCCAGAGGATTTGCATGCCCATAGAGAACCACCTTGGGCATCAAGAGTTCCGCCGGATATCGTAACATGGTTAACCCTGTAGAACTTAATCCACACTTCATCGTTGCCAATAGCATTGTAACTAGAGGGTGCCACCAAGGTACCATATATTTTAAATGTGATAGCTTTGCTCTTACATGCTTGACCGGAGAATGTGATTGCAGATGCAATCAAGTACCTACCAGCCGGCACATAGATGATGGCAGGAGTAGTGGAGGCACATGACAAGTTCCATGCTTTTAAGAATGCTGTTTTTGTGTCTAAACGTCCATCTGCTTTGGCTCCTAAAGTGACAACGTTGTATGTAACCTTAGCCGATGAGTATTGGAAGATGAGAAAAAACAAGACTAGAATATGTTTGATGACCATGATATAGGGATTATTGAAGTAGGTAGTAGTTAGTTGTGTTTGTACAGAATGTACCTCTGATTTGGGTATTTATAGGAATGGATTTAGAAGTACATAATACAGTTATACGGGTAGAAGCATGAAATAAGGATTTGTATTATTGATAATGATTGACAGTTGATAAGAAGCAGTCCATATATGTTAGGGGTAAGTACTGATCGAATGTCAAATGTATGTAAAGAATATTAATCATGTAAAACAAATATTATATCCTTGTAAGGTACAAGCCATTTCAATTATTAAAGCTTTACCAAAATAATGATTTTTCTTTTTAATAATGAAGCTATGCAAAATGAATTTAAATTGCAGATGTTATCATACATTGATTTAAATATATTTTGGGGCAACGAAGTGTATAACTACATATGATCCCACATGATTAGAGGAATGTCAACCATAATAAAGTATTTAACTACATATAGTTGGATATTTGCTTTATATTATCTGCAACGACTCTTTGGCAACTATATTGATATGAATTTGAGTGTTCTATAACAAAATGATGGTGAGTTTGCCTTTATTAACACAATTTTAATCTTTGTATTCTTTTGAACAACTAAAAAAAACTTTTATAACGAGCAATATCACCTTCAAGACGAAGATGAAAAATTCCACATATAAACATTAGTACAATGAGTGGATTTCTCTAAATAGTACTCCCTCCGTCCCATAATAAGTGTTCACTTGGACTTTTTTTAGTTTTTTTTATCTAACTTCGACCATAAATATTTTTATTTGTGTTATATAATACTTGATAAAAATTATAACATTGAAAATTCATTTAAAAACCGAATCTATACATATAACTTTTATTAAGTATTATATAACACAAATACAAATATTTATGGTCAAAGTTCAATAACAAAGACTTTGAAAATTTTAAGTGGACACTTATTATGGGACGGAGGTAGTATTTTTGATGTACCGCGCTTAACACAATCAAGAAAATGGAAAAAGTAAGGTGATATTAGTAAAAATACTCTATGTTGCACGGAACCGCCATCGGGGTGACGTCTCCCGTACCGGAAACGTTTCAGAAATACGAAACGCAAGAAACTCCTAGAAACACCTCAAAAATGTTTCTGGAAAATAAGAAACGTTTCACGTCATTTGGAAACGTTTGGTGTTGGGCAGGAAACGTATTGGAAACGTTCTGTGCCATTTAAAAGCGTTTCTATTATTAAAAAAATATATTTAAGCCCAATTGAAGGACCAATCGTTTAAGAGTCCATTTTAAACAATAACCCATTTTTCCCAATATTAAAACAACGACAACTGTTTTATACTTCTATGATCAATTTCCCCCTCTCACGCTCTGTCCTCCCTCTGTAGCTCTATCTTCTCGGCTTCTCACCTAAGTCGTTTCTTGAAGAATCCGTTTCTCAATAGGACTACATACGAAATTACGAACAAGTATGATTATTTGTTTAACTAGTTTCAAGGCCCACCCCTTTGGGCGGCAAGCTTTAAGGTATTGTTGGAAGAAACATTTACATTTTGATACTTGTTCGTTATTGTTTTTGGTTGTTCTAACTATTGTCTATCATTTAGATAAGTTATTGTTGATGTAATGTGGACAAATAAATGTAATTAGCAAGAGAGAGTTTATAAGATAATATTGTGAAACATTGATGTAGCAAAGAAAAAAACTGATATAAACATAATTTGTTATGAGATAACGTAGTAATAGAAAAACTAATGAATATTATTTACAAAAATATAGTAATTACAAAAAGGCTAGCTGTAACATTTTTTTGAAGATACAAATATTAGTAGAAGAATGCTAGATATATAAATCGCGTTAAATAACTGAATATTAAAAAAAGGTAAAATTGAAAGTGTCATTGCAAAAATTTCGAAAGGAAAATTAATTAAACTTGATTGTGATCTTTAGAAAGTTCAAGCAAACGTTGTTTGTTTGCTTTTTTCTTCTCTTCGACTTTTCAATACATGTAATCCTCCATTTCTCTTTCATAACCACTCATCAACTGCTCATTCGTATGGTTTATCAACTTCTTCGACTTTGTCTTTAAAGTATCTATATATAATACCCAGACAAACGTATCCTTATTATATCATATGACTTTCATAGTTGATCAATACAGTATTGGTTGTTCCAGTTTGACAAAATCTCGTAAAGGTTAATTACATACCTATATATGTTTCTGAGTTATTTGCAAGATTATCTTCCATTACAACTGCATATGATAAACAAAACAATTATACTCCTTATATTCTATGACTTTTTTTAAAATGAATAATCATGAAAAATATATATCACATTGATATAAATGGGTGAAACTTACTGTTATTTTTTACTCTTATTGTCATCTTTGAACCTTGTTCTTCAATACATTGTTTCTTCAATAGAGCGAAGGATTGCTTACTACAATCCACTTAAACGCAACAAAAGAAATAACGAAAAAATAACTAATATTACCTCAATATTTATTTACCTCTTCATTTCACTTAATGGCATTTTATGATCACGAGTATGTGCAAATCATAATCTTCGTATTTGCACAATAGAATCTGCATTTAAAATAATTGTGCTCACAAGTTATGGAATAAAATCAGTATACACTTTCAATTATAGAAGCCTAGTCAAACACATTAAACATAAACTAAATTAAACTTAATTTTCTTATCGGGTAACCATGGTATCCGGCTTTTTGGCTTGACTAATCAACGGGGTCTAAAAGCGCCTCCACACAGACTTAAACAGGGTAAAGCCCACCCTTTTGCGACCTCTCACACTTTGAAATATTAACATCACAACATGTATGATTTGACTTTTAAGGTAAATAATATCTATGGATAACACAAAAGAAAAAAACTAAGCGAGTTTATATTGAATCATATACAACAACAACAACGATACCCAATCCCGCCTATGCTTTATATTGAATCATATAAAACTGATATTTCTGGGTGTTTGGAACTAAAATAATACTGAACAAACTCAATTAGTCTTACTTTGATTCATATAAAAGTGATAATTCTGGCTTTATTTCATACCTGGAGAGCTACACCCAAGAGATCGAAGTCCACGTTCCAGCAAATTTGTCAATAATGGAGTGTACCTTAATTTCAATCTCTGACTTGTTCTTTGCCAAATTTAACATCTAAAAGTCACAAATTTGGTCAGGGCTTCCAGCCAAAAAAGTGTTCTCGAGCTTTAAATCTCTATGGGATATTTATTGCATTCAATATTTAGCACATGCTTTAGATATTCCATAAAAAGTTGTATAGTATGAGAGTTCCATCTATATAAATCCGATTTTACCATGAAATGACCAAGTTAGAAACTATAGAATTTGAGTATTCTATTTTATAGGGGAAGATGGACTTTTTAAACTCTCCTATAGGAGAATATTGATATTGATTGACCCTTATAATAAATACAATATGTTATTTTTAGAAGTTTAAAGTAGATGACCTATTTTAAATTGAAATTGAAATCTAATAATAGTGAACTCCCGGTATAGGCTTTTAGATAAGAACTTATGCCTAAAATTAGTATAGATTAATCTATGACACTATTTCGCTTAGTAAAATACGCATGTTTAAAACAAGCTTCGTATAGACTTTCCCATTTCCTAGCTACTATACACAGCATCAACCAAATAAGTTAGTCAAGAGCACTAAGTAACACTGTAGCAGTTGATAAAACAAAGCCCAACCTTCAACATAATCTTATATAAAACAATACTTAAGCATGGTTTAAACCAAACTTGTAGCCCTACATAAAATGTGCATTCTTGACTCATCACCCAACGCACCCATATTTCCACATCTTTGTGCAACAATGCAACCTAACATAATCAAAATTTCATCCACTTATAATTTACGTTACATGATTAGAAAAGGGATATACCGCCACATACATGCTTTGAGGGTCATAATATATATCTTTCTCTAGTATCTTCACCAAAACTTTTATGCCATTCCATTCAGCCACTTGATAGTTTTTCCCTGTCAAATTACACAAAGTTTATTACTCGAGTACATAGTGATACAAAATAAGAGTTATACAAAGCAAAAACAAAATACTACTAAAAGACACCAGGACGTTTACACTATACGTCTTTGTATTGTCTCATGAGACTGGCGCCTAAGTTTCTTCTTCCATGCTCCTTCTTGATCAACAACATCATGTAATCATATTTCATTCAGCTCTGCAATAGGTTGTTGCACCTGCGAACAATGAGACGATTATATAAAATACTGTGATCAAGATTTAATTATTACACTATGTTGATAGAAATAATGCCTAAAAACATTATTAATATTTTTCGATCTCTCTACGTTTTGATAATCACAAAATGTAAAAACGATTAATGAAAAATTATTCGTAAACAAATAATTAGTGGTAAATTTTTATTTCAAAAATTTAATCACTTAAAGGTATGAATAAATAAATGTTTAATGCATTTTATGATCAAAGAAATTTTTATTAAACCTCACATTTTTTTTATAAAAATGTCACAAACATTTCTATATCTTTTACAAAATATTTTTTGATTTAAAAGAAATATTTTATTCAAATAAATATTTTGAATTCAAATTTTTTACCTAAAAATGGCTAGAAATATTCTAGAAAACACCTCCCCAAAAAGGACAAAAAAGGGAGCGTCTGAGGTTTGGGCGTTCCCCTTAAAAAAAGGGCATCCTCAAAGTATTAAGGGACCGACACCCTAATTAAGGGGACCGCCCAGACAAAAAGGCAACTCAGTTTGCCTATAAATACTGGATCATTCCCCATTGATTTTTTCACCTTTAGCACACACTTTCTTTCTGTTCCAAATCATTTTATACTCTCCTTTTATTCTTTTGATCATTTAATCATAAAGCTTTGTTTCCAAGTGATCCAAGCGTTGTTCCTCAAGTGCAAGAGAAGAATAATTCCTACCATCAAGTGAAGAAGTATTATAGCTTAGTGTGTGTCCTTGCAACCATTTTGTAATCATCAAAAAGGGGGAGATTGTTGATAGAAATAATGCCTAAAAACATTATTAATATTTTTCGATCTCTCTACGTTTTGATAATCACAAAATGTAAAAACGATTATTGAAAAATTATTCGTAAACAAATAATTAGTGGTAAATTTTTATTTCAAAAATTTAATCACTTAAAGGTATGAATAAATAAATGTTTAATGCATTTTATGATCAAAGAAATTTTTATTAAACCTCACATTTTTTTTATAAAAATGTCACAAACATTTCTATATCTTTTACAAAATATTTTTTGATTTAAAAGAAATATTTTATTCAAATAAATATTTTGAATTCAAATTTTTTACCTAAAAATGGCTAGAAATATTCTAGAAAACACCTCCCCCAGAAAAGACAAAAAAGGGAGCGTCTGAGTTGGGCGGCCCCTTAATTATAAGGGCGATCCTCTTAATTATTAAGGGACCGACACCCTAATTAAGGGGACCGCCCAGACAAAAAGGCAACTCAGTTTGCCTATAAATACTGGATCATTCCCCATTGATTTTTTCACCTTTAGCACACACTTTCTTTCTGTTCCAAATCATTTTATACTCTCCTTTTATTCTTTTGATCATTTAATCATAAAGCTTTGTTTCCAAGTGATCCAAGCGTTGTTCCTCAAGTGCAAGAGAAGAATAATTCCTACCATCAAGTGAAGAAGTATTATAGCTTAGTGTGTGTCCTTGCAACCTTGTTGCAATTGTATCATATCTTGTAAATCTTCTGTGTATATTGTGAAGGTGTGTATCGTAGTTGTGTATATTAAGTAGATTGTGGTGATCATTGTAAGTATAGTTAGATCGGGGTGATCTTAGTAAGTAGTGTTAGATTGGTGTGATCAAGATAGTGTTTAGTTGAAGTGAAGTTGTGAAGAGAAGTATAGAAAGGTTGTGAAGGAGTTGTGAAGTGAAGTGAAGTTGTGGAGTAAAGTGAAGTTGTGAAGTGAAGAAAAAGTTGTGTGGTGAAGCGAAGTAGTGAATTGTCGTGAAGTAGTGTGGTTAGTTGTGATAGATTGGTTCTACCTAGGATTAGAACTCGACATTACGCTTAGTGTCGGAAATTGGTGTAAGCTAAGTTGTGTACGGTTTTCTCCGCCTAAAGGGAGCTTGTTGACATAGTGAAGAAAACTCTCGAGTTTGGTGCTCGAGGAGTGGAGTAGGGCGAAGAGGTGCTTCGTTACCGAACCACTATAAATCCTCGTGTTGTGGTTTGATCTTTCCATCTCTTATCTCTTATCTTGCATACTTATTTCATATCTTGTCATTACTTATTTGATTAGTTAAATTGTTCATATTGTGCACATTGTGAATTCACATAAAGTCGAATCTAAGTTTTTATAATCAAACCAAACATAAAATTAAAAAGCGGTAAACTATTTAACCCCCTTCTAATTTTCCACACACTATATCTGGAATGAAATCAATCAGGCCTTCTAGTATATGAATATACCATACTCGTAACCAGCATCATCAACACGTTTCAAGATTATATTTGTTATATAATCTGTGACGTTATGCTTTTGAGCAGCAACCTGTAAAATAATAAATAGAATTATAAAGACTATTATGAGGAATTATTAAGACTATTATGAGGAATCCTCTACACATATGTGTGTTTTCCACAATGACATAATGGTCGTTGCATTCTTTACACTTTAATCCAGCCATAAATCCTACATACCACGTAACGCAAAATGAAAAAAAGGTTACAAAACAATTGCATGTCAAATTATTAAAAAAATTAAATTCGAAAACACTCAACAGGTTACCAATGAGGACTTTCAACAAATACTTCTTGCAATTTAATCACACACAAAACTACTATCGAAAACAACAACGTGTTTCCAAAATAAATATCCATTCAGGACTTATACAAACCCTTGGTATGCAAAACGATAATCAAGGTTGATTTCAAAAGTAAATTGCATACGAAACTAATATCTAATTGATCATGAATCAAAACTAATTAGCTAATATAATTCGATTCAATCGGATCAAAATTAGACAAAGTTAATTAAGAAGATACCTTTGATGATGATGCCAAATCTGGTGAGGTTTTTTTCTGGATTAGATGTGAGTTTGGTTAGGAGATTATTTTGATAATGAATATGAATCGATTTTTTTTCTTCACATATGTAGGGGATAGTAGTTAATTTACAGTGATATGCTGTAGTTTTTGTTGGAATGATTTTTTAGGAAATTTAAATGTCCTATATGTTCTTTCAATGTGCACCGTTGATTATTTTGTATTATACACATGGCATTGTTTCAGATTTTTGGGCCAAGATTAGTTTTTCAAAACTTTCTTTTATATAGGTTATAGATACGTGATTTTTAAAGTCCGATGAACTATGTGGTTTTTTAATGATATTTTCATGGTTGACAAATCTTTTGCATCTAATATTGAACTTTGACAAATGACCTTTTGGTGATAACAATTTAATGTTGGATGTTAGATGTTTATTTATTTTATTAATAAATATATGTACAGTTATACAAAATACACAAACGTTTATGGTCGTACCCGTTTCTTTAATTTTGGGATGATTGCGTTTCTAAGTACCCGTTTCCGTCCTCATCCCTGTGTCTGTATTCGTCTCGTGAAACATAGAATATTGTGCTATTCATATACCTACAGGTTCTTCATTTTTATTTCTTCCTGGTACGCTGTTAAGATCACTACGTCCCAGAAACTTACTAAGTGCAACATATTAGCCAACAATAGATCACTAACTTTATATGTGGTTTGCACACCAATAGATGTGCACTTGTGGTGATATTGTTAGTGTGATTTGGATTAGGATTTTGATTTTGTTATTCCGTGATCTTGATCTGGTTTGGGTCGTATGTGTTGGGTATGAAGCCCGGTTTTTTAAGTTTAGGAAGGAGAGGGAGAGGGAGAGGAGTGAAGGAGAAACAACATGTTTCTTTTGATGATTTAGCTAAGGAACACGATTGTGTTATTGAGGGTATTACTAGTAGTTTGAAATGGGGATGATTCTGCTAAGGTATGTGGTGTGGATGCTCGTTTGGTCACCTCTAAGGTAACGACATGTTTGGATGCTTCTGGGACTAAGGCTACTACTGTCCTGACTAACTCTACTGATGGCCCTATTAATACTACTTAAATTAGCAATCCTATTGCTAACATCACTAAATCGTTTGTAAATTCATCAGGGTCGGGCTTGCTTCGTATGCCAACTTAGTTACAGGTGAACCAAGTACGAAAAACATTAACTTGCACACTTTACTTGCACCGGCGGGTAATGGGGCTGATGTGGCTATTTTGTTGGTGTCTGTTCGAGCTTTTAGAGAATGTTTTGCTAATTTTACTTATGGTTTCTATTTGAGAAAGCATGTGGCTTATCTCGTTGTTGAAAACTATGTCAAAAACACTTGGAGAAAATATGGACATGTCAAATCAATGATGAACTCGTCTAACGGCTTATTTTTCTTCAAGTTTAGCTCTAAGGATGGATTGGATGCAATGCTTGAGAATGGTCCTTGGTTCATTCGTAGCTTTTTACTAATTTTGAGAAAGTTGAACCCGGATGCGAATCTACTAAAAGTAAATGTATGTAATGTTTCAGGTTGGGTAAAATTTCATGGTGTGCCTATTACGGCATTTAGCGAGGATGGATTGAGTGCTACTACAACTAAACTTAGTACCCCTTTGATGCTTGATTCTACTGCATCTACTATGTGCATGAAATCATGGGATAGGTAAAGTTATACGAGAGCTATGATTGAGGTTTGATCTGATGTAGAGTTGAAGGATACTATCGTGGTGGCTGTTCCAAAACTTGTTAGTGATATTGAGTTTTAGGAAGATAGATAGTTCTCTTTACTATGTCAACAAACTCTCTTTAGGCGGAGAAAACCGTACACAACTAAGCTTACACTGATTTCTGACACTAAGCCAAATGTCCAGTTCTAATCCTAGCTAGAACTAATCTATCACAACTTTTGTATTTTGAGGACTAAAATACTAACCGCACTACTTCGCAACAATTCACAACTTCACTTTACTTCACAACTTCTCTTTACTTCACTACTTCACTTCACTTCACAACTTCACTACGCTTCACAACTTCACTCCACTTTATAACTTTACTACACTTCACCTAGACACTAACAAGATCACCTCAATCTAACACTACTTACTAAGATCACCAAGATCTAACTATACTTTCAATTATCACCACAATCTACCTACTACACACAACTACAATATACGCCTTCACAATATATACAAATGATTTACAAGGTATAATACAACTTCACAATAACAAAAACAAAACTACAATACTTCTTGACTTGATGATAAGAAGTATTCTTCTCTTGCACTTTAGGAATTAAGCTTGAATCACTTGGAAACAAAAGTTTAAAATTAAATGATCAAAGGATTGTAGGTGATGTGTGGAATGATTTTAGACATAAAAGAATGAGTGCAAAAGATGAGAAAAACAGTGGGAAACATTCCAGTATTTATAGGCAAAGCTGGGGAGCTTTTTGTCTGGTTGGCCCCCTTAGCTCTATGGTCGGCCTCCTTATCACTAAGGGGGCCGCCCTTATATTTAAAGGGGTCACCCAGGCCAAGACGCTTCCTTTTTTGTCTTTTCAAGGGGAGGTGTTTTCTAAAACATTTCTAGCCGTTTTAGATAAAAAAAATTAAATTCAAAATATTTATTTTGAATAAAACATTTCTTTTAAATGTGGAAAATGTTTTGTAAAAATTATAAAAATGTTTGCAACATTTTATAAAAAATATGAGGTTAAATAAAAAATTCTTTTGATCATAAAATGCATTAAGCATTTATTTATTCATACCTTTAAGTGATTCAATTTTTGAAATGAAAATTTACTAATTACTTGTTTTACGTTTAATTAAATTTTTTTACATTTTGTGATTATCAAAACGTAAAGAGGTCAAAAAATATTAATAAAGTTTTAGGCATTATTTATATCAACAGTTACTCAGGATGGTAAGCTTGGTATTCCTCCTCCACCACAACTAACAGCCTTTGAACTTCCTTCAGCATAGAAGAAATTAGACAAGAAAAGGAAGAGGAGGACTGAACTCATTCATAAGGTATTTGTCAAGGAAAACATAGTGGTGGATGGTATCTAGAGGAACTTAACTCTACCTGAATGAGTGGTTGGAAAAGCTTGTATGGTGATTAGAGAACCTATAGCTGGAATCTTCTTATACAATGGCAATTTTGATTTGGTCTTTCAAAGAAGAAGTGAGTATTGTCTGGTAAACACTCCTCAACTAATCAAAATTCAGAATTTGATCAAAGTGGACTCTAAATATGCTCAGCTGGTTTATGATGAACTGATTTATGAAGTCGATTCTATGCCTGATTTTGTACAAGCTAAGGAAATTGTTGAAAAGAATCTAGATGGTACGGACTGAATGTAATGTAATATGCTTAATGAATGATTTCTTTTGATAATTTCTTTGTTAATTATGTATACGAAGAAGCTGTGTACTCACTTACATTAATTTTTTACTTAGCGTAATTTATATTCAAATAGGAGGAGATTGTTAGGCCAGTTCAGTACCCAATTATCTCTATCAAAATTTAAACAAAAATTAGGCTAAATGTTGAAGACTCGCTGATGGACATCAGCGAGCAATGAAGGACTCACTGAGTGCAAAGCCTCAGCGAGCAACCTTAAATGTATTCAAGTCATAGACATCGTCAAGGAAGTCAAAGATTACTTGAAGACATACTCGTCAACTAGGATGGATATCAGCTGATATATAGATGGAATACGCTGATGGTCTTAAAGAGAATCAAGTGTGGCAATACCCTGACAATCCTATTACCCTTTAAAGAAGAGCAAGCTAGGTTTAGGTCTCTAAGTGAAGTTTAGGCGGGATTATTCAATTAAGCAAAATGGTGGGACAAAGTGTCTCTTGAATTAAAGCCTGAACTAAAGTACGAGTTGGTGAAAGTTGTGAACAGTTGGCAGAACTGTTCACAAAAATATGGGCAGGATGTTTCCAAGAATGGACGTGCATTAAATGCAGACGTACTTCCCCCACAGGATTCTTGACACGTCCCAACTACCTCCACTATGGATACAACCTTGTATCACTATAAATAGAGAATGTCTTGAGGTGTAAATGTTATCGCTTTATTTGTTGTCATTTTTATAAGCATTTATACATTTGTCGAACTTACACAATAGTCAATTGATCCTATCAATGGGACTATACAAGTTTGCTTGTAAACTTGATATCTTGTCGAGTTTACTTGTTTAAAGGGTAACCTTACATTGTCATTCAATAAGTGCGATCCATAGCACTCTGTAATATTTTAATTATATCAATAAAGTATTACACTATTGAAAAGTTATTACTTGTGTTATTAGTTTAAAGATAAGTGTTATATTTCCTAATAGACATGTTATTTGGGACATTCAAATCCTCCTTGGTTTCTCAAGATAGTTTAAAACTTTTTAGGGGCTAAAAATGAAGAGAAGAAGTATGTACTAAGCGCACCAAGAACCGGATTTATAGAAGAGTAAGTCTTCCCCCATAAGAAAGAGTCTTTGCCTTCCATTGAGTAGGTCTTATTAAAACTTATCGGATATCAGTTTCTAATTGGTTGCTTTGTTCATATTAGCACCTCTGGGAAGACTTGAAGATCTTTTCATTAGGGTCAACAAGGAAAAACCTCCCTACCCTCTTTGGCGACTCTGACGACTCGTCATAAAACCCTAACAAAAAACCAATCGACCAACTTGTTTCAATCAATGGTTACGTATGGATTAGGATTAACATGTCTGTGTTATTCTCTACTCTCGGTTGTTTGTTTCCTGTGATTTTCATATTTATTTTTCATGTTTAGGGTTTTATTTTCTTCTAAACGCTATAGTAGGGTTCTTGTTGCTGATCGATCTTCATTGGTGGTCATCTTATGATTAAGTTGATCTAATCATACATCTACTAGGCAGATTCAAGATTACTTTAACTTGGAGATTCCTAAAACGAGAACAAAATTGTTTTTATGGTTTTTGATTTTGTTTGTTTGGTTTGTTGTTTGCTTCAGTTAGGGTTTGTGGAAGTTTTGGGTTGTTTGTTGGTTTGTGCGAGCTGCTATTAGGGTAGTCCTGCTGTTAAGTTGCATGTTGTAGGGCGTTAATGAGTTGGGAATGGAACCTTGATTTTTGAATCAGAAAGGGGGTGGGGGAAGGAGAGGAGTGAAGGAGAAACAACATGGTTTGTATATTATATCAGGTAATGGTACTGGTTCGGGTAACGAATCTAGGAATGGTGGGAATGGTGATGGTGATTTGGAGAATGTTAGGCAGATGTGTCCTAATTCGGCTAGTGATGGTGGTGTGGCGTATCCTCTTATTTCAACACCAAATCCTGGTAAGTCAAGTTCTTATGCTAATGTTACTGCTAAACCGAATAGGACAAAAGTGAATTTTCATACTTTGTTTATACCAGTGGGTAATGAGATTAATGTGGTTGTCCCGGTAGAGTCTATTAGAGCTATAACCGAACGATTTGCTAATACTGCATATGGTTTCTTCTTGGGAAAGCGGGTGGCTTACCCTGTTGTTGCTAACTATGTTAGGAACACTTGGGTAAATATGGCCTGGTTAGATCAATGTTTAGCTCGTCTACTAGGTTATTCTCCTTTCAATTTAGCTCTATGGATGGGTTGGATGCAATTCTTGAAAATAGTCTATGGTTTATTCGTAGTAATCCACTTATTCTAAAAAAGTGGCATCCGGATGTGAACTTATTAAAAGAAGATGTTGGTAATGTTCCAATTTGGGTTAAACTCCATGGTGTCCCTGTTATGGCGTTTAGCGAGGATGGCTTGAGTGCCATTGCTACTAAACTTGGTACCTCTTTAATGTTTGACTCCTATACATCTGATATGTGCATGCAATCATGGGGCAGGTCAAGCTATGCAAGAGCTATGATTGAGCTTCGAGCTAATGTAGATTTGAAAGATAACATTGTGGTGGTTATGTCTAAAATTACCGGGGAGGGCTTCTATACATGTAATATTCATGTTGAGTATGAGTGAAAACCTCATAGGTGTGCATGTTGTAAAGTTTTTGGTCATCTTCAAGAGGAATGTCCCAAGCATATTGGTACTGGTGAGACGAAGAACTTGAAGAAGCCCATTCAAACTCCTAAAGGTGTTTTGGTTGGCCAGAAGGTGGGATTTAAACCAGCAAAACAAGTTTGTCAACATGTTTCTAAAAACCCTACTGCCAACATGATGAGGTGACATTTTATACACTTTTTCGGGGTCGTTTAACCCCTAAATCGTGCGTTTATGACCAAAATAGGTACTTAATCGTTCCTTTTTAGGTATTTCTCATTTGAAAGGCATTTGGAAGAATTACACGTAACTTGGGCTCATTTGGAGAAGAAACGAACAAGACTACGGACCTACGCCGACATCACTCAAGATATTGTTCTCAACAGATGAAGACGGCGTCACCAATATAACCTGACGCCATCACAATGAAGACCAAGACGGCGTCACAGGATCTCACGACGGCGTCAGAGTACACGACCCAACCCATTATCTAGAATATTCTCAATCTTGACGGCGTCACGACTAAAATGCGACGCTGTCACAACGATTTTCCTATATATACAAACTCGAATTTAGGGTTTTGAGTGTGTAACTTTAGAATAAAAAGAGGGTACGAACTCTAGTTTGTTTAGCAGCTATTAGGGACGATTTTAGGGCCTAAAAACCCTATTGTACTTCCTCCAATTCATGTTTTAATCAAGGAAGGTTTACTTAATCATTCAATATGTCTATGTGTTGTTTGATTTATTTATGTTCTTGCTTTATCTTTAACATGCTTGGCTAAACCTCCTATTGTGTTTATTTATGATTGTATGAAACCTAGAATGTAGATCTTAGTGGTGTTGCTTCTTGTGATGGATATGCATGTTAGGTCTTAAAAACCCAGCTTTTGTCTGTATCGCTGTTGATATGTCAAGGAAAACATGATTGTGTAGAAAGGATACCATCGGGTAACAGTCTTCATCTACCTTGCCTCCTAATATGGTTGATCCACTTTTAATATATTTCACATGCACTTAGTATACTCCTAGGGGCCTTGTAATAGTCTTCATACTACCTTACTTGTGCGTTGCTCTAGCTGAATACTAAGTAGACGGCAGGTTCGTGTAATTCGTTCATGACTTAGGAAATAGTTACATAGATCGTCACAAGAGTGACAAGGCAACAACACTAGGAGAAGCAATCTAGGGAGTAATACATGATTAAATAAACACAGTCTTTTATCTTATTGTTATCACCATTAGCATAGTTATTATTTAGTTTAAATAGCTAAAACCAAACCACCTCTCAAACATATGATTTACTGCTTTCATAAAATATAAAAATACAAAAATAGTCTTCTCTCAACCTTTAGAATTCTATTAGACCGTGATCAAGCCATCCAAACTTATTCCCCGAGTCAACGATAATAACCCCTCGAGTCTTGCCTATACTACTACTACAAAGATTAGGTGCTCTGCCTAGGGAGTTGTAAAACTTCGTGTAGAAGTCCTACGACGACCGCATCAAGTTTTTGGCGCTGCCGCCTGAGGAATAGTTAGGTTCTGATCATAGTTTAGCTTAGTTCTACTGGCTTGAATCCTTTCAAGTGAGACTTTAATTCCGCATATTAGCTTTCTTTAGTCTATCTTTTCTTTGAGCTATTTGTTTTGTAACTCAATCTTGTCAACCACCATGGGAGACGAGAATCCTATCCGTACTCTAGAAGACTACTCCAAACCAAGCCACGAGGGATATAGGAATACCATCGAGCTCCCCGTAGGGAACAACATGGTACCTCTTCGATCCGACACCATTCGGTTGGTGCAAAATGGATGGTCATTCCACGGACTTCGGTCCGAGGATCCAAATCAACACCTCAAGGATTTCCTTAAACTTGTGGACTCACTTGATGATGTGTGCTAAAACACACATCATTTGTACCTCGGAAAATGCTAATAAACGGACTAAAACACTAAAATATGGATAAATATGTTGCAAATATGTTTGTATTTTGTTTTCATGTCTTACAGATACAAAGGGTTGAAAACAAAGCAAAAAACGATAATTTTCGGGTGACTTTCGATGACGTTTTCACGTTTATCGAGATCGAAACGAAGTCGTTAATATTCCTCGATCACACCATTGGAAAGAGCACGAAGTTACGAGTCCAACGGTACCGGCCTTTCATATTTGAACTTTTTTATTTTGAACCTTTTTCGCCATTTTGAACCTTTATTTATTAAATATTCTGAACTGGGCCAAATATGAGGTTAAATACTATTTTTATGTATAGTAAATACATAACTATGCACCAGCGTAGTTGGTTGCATAGATATGTATTAAATCTATGATCTCAAGGTCCCTGGTTCGATTCCGGGTAAGGCCTTGGGTGAGGTTCATTCATAGGGTGCCACGTGTTGACCCGACCCGGGCCATGAACCGAACCGACCCGATCCAGACCCGACCCATTACCCGACCTAGACCCGACCCGATCTAGACCCGGCCCCATTTAACCCTTATATATTAAACTTGCATATATAATATTGAAACTATGCATTAGCACAACGGTAAGGCTGTGTGCATAGTTTCATAATCTTAAGGTCTTGTGTTTGATTCCTGCTGAGGGGTTTATCCCCCTCACGACCTGACCTGACCTGGTCCATAACCCGACTCGACCCGGCCCATGACCCGATCCATACCCGGCCCATGACCCGATCCAGACCCGACTATGACCCACCGGTTGACTGGCGGTCAACCACCGTTGACCGGTGGTCCGGCAATGGTCCGGCGGTGGTCCGCCGCCGTTGACCGTCGTTGGCCACCGTTGACTGCCGCCATTGACCACCGTTGAACGGTGGTCCGGTGGTGGCTCCGGTGACGGCTGGCAGGCCACGTGGCACCACTCAGGTGGTGACACGTGGCATTCTAATGATTAAGTGTCAGGTGGCAGGTACGAGGTACTATTCATACGAGGTGGCGATGGATGGCCAATTAGGTGATGACACGTGTCCAAAACACGTGATCCGAGGGTGCCAGGCGTGTGTCAGTCCGAGGTATGCTTGCATAGGATCCGTGCCAATCATTGGCAATAATGAGGCGGTTGGTGGATGGCAAAAAGACCAAAATACCCTCAGATCTTGCAATATGAGTGGTGGATGACCTAAAAGGACGAAAATACCCCTCCCACTTGGAGGCTATAAAAACAGACGTTGTGCATCTCATTTGGAGTGTTAGATTTAGTAGGTATTTTTCACATAGTAGTTGTAGTGTAGTTTTAGGAGTAGAATAGTTTAGCTTAGTTTAGCTTATTATTGTAAAAGCTTTTTAGTTTATTCTCAACTTATTGTATTGGCTTAATTTTTCATGAATGAAGATGTTGATTTTAAGGTTGGTTTTTATTAATGCTTATTTACTTTTTTTTACTTTTCTTTATGCTTATTCTTCTACTCTTTCTTTTCTTTTGCTTATTTCCAAATAAGGTCATGCTTATAGCTTATTTTTGGATCCCATCTCTTAAGCTTATATTCCAATAAGCTACTTCCATAGCTTATTTAGATTAGCTTATTTTATATTGTTTTCGATTTAGAGCTATTCGAGTGAGCTTATTTTAGCATAATTTTCGATTGCTTATTTTTTATTCAAGCTTATTTTTTATATATAGATCTAATCCTTAAATATACCCGTCTCTTGTTCACTTGATTGACACCTTATTGGATTACCATTGATACCATTACCATTACCCTTAGCCAGTGTTGTAACAACATTTCCATTCCCATACTGATTTTGGCATATCTGGAACAACACTAAAGCCCAATGATATTGTCAACATTCTGATTACACGGATTATGAAACCGCATTTTGCCAACCTCATTCCATCTTACTGCAAACATTTTTCTCACTGATTTCCAACTTTGTCATCAACATTTGATTTTAGTGTCTTGGTAGTGTTCTTTCGTTGTGCAATTTGACTATTGGCGGGGGATTAATTGACTTCTTTGGTTGTTGTTTGTTGGTATGGTATTGACTTTGAATGCTTTAGCCAATAAAGCAAGTGCCTTGTTCATTGCAGTTGTGGGATCTGAACTGTCTTCGAGATTCTGCATTGGTTGTGGCATGTAGTTCGTGTTGAATGAAGGTTGTGGGACAAAGTTGTTGTTGGGTTGTGGATGTTGTATGTAGGTAATGTGTGATAGTTGATCTGGGTGAAACGGAGTCTGAGTGTTTGACATTAATGCCAAAGGATCATGTGTGTTTGCAATTCGTTGTGCTCTAAAAGCATTGATGTCTTGCTGAGTCGACATTGCAAAAGGTGATGTGAAATGATAAACAAGGATCTTTAGTGGGTAAAGTGATTTGTTGTTGTGGTGGAAAACTATTTCACGGGATTTTACAAATCTTTGATTAAAACCGAGAAAAGAATCGTATCTTTCGCGGGATTTTACAAAATCAAGACAAAACCGTAAAACAAAATTTTGACTAGTTCGGTCCTCTGCTAGTTCGGTCCTTCGCTAGTTCGGTTCTTAGGTAGTTCGGTCCTTCAACTAGTTCGATCCTCTCGTTCGGTTCACTCGATCGGTCCTTAAAAGAAAAATCTAGTTCGGTCCTTGAAGAGTTTCACTCGTTCGGTCCTTGAGTTTTTTCACTCATTCGGTCCTATAGAAAAAAAAACTCGTTCGGTCCTTGAAGAGTTTCACTCGTTCGATCCTATAGAGAGGAACTCGTTCGGTCCTTCAAAAATTCTCCTCGTTCGGTCCTTGAAGAATTCTCCTCGTTCGGTCCTTGAAGAATTCTCCTCGTTCGATCCTTCAAAGAGATTGCTCTCGTTCGATCCTATAGAGAGGAACTCGTTCGATCCTTCAAAAAGTTTCCTCGTTCGATCCTTCACAAGTTCACTCGTTCGGTGCAACAGTTTTTTCCACCCGATCGGTTGAACAAGGTTTCCTCTCGTTCGATTGTTGAGTTTTTTCACTCGTTCGGACCAAACGAAAAGAACACGGTCTTGTGTTTACTAGCTACGAGAGTAATAGAAAAACTAGAAAAAATTGACTGTTATGACAAGATGAAACAAACAAAAATACCAAATGATAAGCTTAAAAAAATTCCCACAACCAAATCACAACACCCAACCTTGGCTCTTGATACCACTTGTTAGGATATCATTTCATCACCAAACACAAAAAATAAGGAAAATATTATAGAGAGAGAAAGGGCTAGAGAGAGAAAGTAAAAAAGAAAAATGGTTACTTGATCATGAAAAGAAAAATGAGAAGCAACACCCTCTCTACACTTGGAGAGGGCTTTATATAGCTACAAGAGTGGACTAGCCTTGTGGGCTTTGAGTTAGGTCGGTTCATAATAAAAATGGGCTTGAGCCCGACAACTAGGCCCAACTAGCTTAACTAAATTCCCGTAAACTATGATTTACTTATACAGGGCTCGGGAATATTTAATGACCATCACTTTAATAAATACACGGCTAACATCTTTGTCAACCAAACCAGCATCTAATGCTTTTCCTAAATCAACCTTACTCTCTTGCTTTTGCATCTATCTTATATTTACCCTTCTATTATACTGTCTTTGATGACGTGTTCTTTCATCAACAGACTTCTTAACATTACCCATGTGTTGAAGTAATGTTTCTCTGAACTGTTTAACTTTGATTCTAGTGTATGTAACAAAATACTTATCTGTCATTTGACCGTCATAATCCAAAGTAACATGCGAATCGATGAATTGTTGAAACTGTCTGTTAAGTACCCTAAAGGCTGCCATGGATCCATCTTCTTGAAATTCATCTTTGTCAAGTAGCTTTTGTAGTTGATCTACGTTGAGGACCATCGTACTTGTGAAAGCCTCACTATCTTGACCAAAGAGTGACAAGAATGCCCGTTTGAATCCATGTTCGATACGAGTGCCTTTTAAGTCTTCTTTAGAAAGAACCTGAAGGTATGAATGAAAAAAGCAAAAATATGCCATGCATCTCTCTTTTGCTTTTGACATTTTGTATTTCATTGCATGCACATCTTTTGTTTCCATTGTATTGAGTTTGTTGTGAAATAAATTATGAATCTTAAGTAGATAAAGTGATTTGTTGTGGTTTGTTATTTCAAAAAAAACATTTTTGAGGTTAAGGTACTTAATCTTAATTAACGATTATTAGAAAAACTTGAAATAAGGACTAATGGTTTAATTAATTAAAATAAAGCTAACAGACTAATGTTGAAAAAGTTTAAAACTAAGTTTAAAAGAAAATTTATTTAAAGTAAAAGGTTAAAACTAAAAAAAAATTAAAACTAAGGACTAATAGAGAAAATGTTTAAGAATCTAAGGTTAAAATTTAAAAGGTGTTAAAACTTTGGATTAGTAGTAAAAAATGTTAATTAATAAAGGACTAAGTGTGATAGTATATAAAAGTTAAGGATAAGAAGTGAAAAATATGAAATTTCAAACAATTATAAAAAATGTAGACTATTTAAAAACAGTTCATGCACAATTTTCACTGCTTCTTCTTCGTTTAAACTGTGATGTAGGGTTTAGATGTCGGTTTTGAATCGGGATGAGTAAAAAAAAATGAAACACGTCACGATGATCGTTGAAGGCTCGCGATTCTAATGGTATACGTTACAAGACCCGTGAATGATGAAACTCGAAACCAAAAAACCCAAAACAAGTCGAAACAGATTCGTTTAACTTTGTAGTATGTCACTCCTTTAATACAATCTGTTATACTAGGCCTAACACACGAATTGCATATATCGCCCAACACAAAAGTTGTATATTTCACCTAACACAAAACATAATTTGGCTGCATATTTCGGTGGTATATTTCGCCTGTCTTAAACAAGTTATGCATATTTCGCTCAAGCATAACTGTATAAATCAATCAACCTAAGAATGAATATTTCGTTCAATTGTTACAACATATTTTGCTCAACCTAAAACCTGCATATTTCGTTTGACTTGTAATGCATATTTTGCTTACATCAAACATACATGTTTCGCCTGTACTTTTTGTGGTCCACAAGAAAACAAGTTTTAGTGGTCCAAACCCTAATTTGGTGGATCGTGTTCTTTGTCTCTTTTTCAGTTAAGCCACGAGTATGAATATGGATAGAAACCCAGAATATAAGCTTTGAATAAGCACTTTTCCACCACAATAAGACACGGAATATGAACAACAATAAGCTACTTTTAACACTAATAAGCCACATAAATTAGTAACTAATAAGCAATTAAACATGAAACGTATAAGTTTTTCGAATAAGCTAAAAAAGTCAAAAGATAAAAAATAAGCTACAACTAAAAGGACTTAAAATAAGCTGTAAAAAGACGCAAATAAGCTATGAAACATAATGAGGATTAAGCTACAAAGGTTTTGACATGAAAAGATTAAAGCTTTGTGTTTTAAAGGAAGCTAAAAACACCAAAAAGAAGAAAAATAAGCTACGAAGTGGAAAAGAAAATAAGCTTGAACACAAAATAAAATGAAAGTTGCCGTGATCAGTTACCCATATTACCCCAAATCTTTACGATTGTTAATAGCCCAGAGAAAAAAATACTAACCCAAATATTGGTAAAAATAAGCTACGAAAGAGAATAAAAAAAGCTAAATGGAAATAAGCCCAAATAAGCTATCCTAAAAAGCTATAAAACCACAACCATATCACAAAACCATCCCTGGCTCTTGATACCAAATGTTATCCCAATTATTATCCACTCTACAACACTAATAAGCTACCAATAAGATATAACATATAAGCATACAAATAAGAAAGAGAGAAAGATATGTAGAGAGAGAAAGCTAGAGAGGGTGATATTTATAGTCCAAGGCCACTCTTGGCTCGTAGGATTTTCAATTAGGCTGAGCTTGGCTTGTGTTGGGCTTTTAGCCCGAAACATCGACAATATTAGCTTAAAGTTCAAGCTCGTTAAACCCGACTAGCCTATTACAATACAAGACTATTTATAACAAAGATGACCGATAACATTCTTGTTTGACTTATATAAAAATAAGGCTAACACTTTGCTACAATATCATCCCCCTTACAGTTTGAATTTTATATTATTTAGCTACAGTGTAATCTACGGTACATAAATTAATAAAATATTAGGATTATTTTTTTAATCTCCTCTCAGTGCTTAGTCACTTAGTTAATGATATATGTTTTCCTCATAAGCCTCCTCTACTACTATTCACCGATATGAAAAAGTAAACCCCTATCTAAAAACACACATAGTTGATTCAATCACCACCCCTACGACAAATAACACTGGTAAGATAGGCGGTGGTAAAGAGACAATATGGAGGGCGGTGGTGAAGAGGCAAACAACTCTGGCCATGGATGAAGTCTTTTATAACAAAACTAGGTTAGATTTTTCCTCTTTTTCTATAAATATTTATTGTTGAAAATACATGCTTTTATAATGACATGTTTGGATTGCCTTATATTTTGAGGTTTTGTACTCCTGAAAAGGTTTTTTTGTAGTGGTAATTGTTATGATTTTGATATTTTTTGGCAGTATGAGGTGATGAAAAATGATGAGTTATTGGAAAATAATGAGGTACTTGAACAAAGTTAGGGAGTGGAAGAAATAGAGAGCCGAGTTGGAGCGGAAACTAATGTGGCGTTGCAGATTTGCAGTCTACCTATATGGTGGTTGTGCATCTGAAGGTGATGTTAATCCTTATATCGCTCAACTTCAGGTACTTCACACAGTCCCATTGTGATTAATGTTGTTCTAGTTAAGTCTATGACCTATGTTGTATTGAATCTGATTTCGGTCAAGCATTTAAAATGGTTTATGGAATTGGGTGTTTGGATTAGCTTATTTTTATGGATTCAGACTTTTCCATAGGTTGCGTAGAAAGATTATAAATTTATGCATTTATATCACTGAGATATGTAAGATCGATACCTTTTGTTTTCCAAAATTTATTAGGTGAGACCGGGTTCACGGGAATAACTATTAGGTGAGACCGGGTTTACAGGAATAACTATATGCAATCCGTAAAGCTGTAACACCCCCATTTTTACAATATAGCAGCGGAAGCTAATCTGGGGTATTACTTCATGGAAACAACAATCATAAT